>NNCF01148487.1:0-13488 GCA_002313205.1 Laupala kohalensis | reverse complement strand
CAAGCATAAATTTTAGAAATACACATCTATCATTTAGTCACACAGAGGCTTTGAAGAAGTGTGATGGGAATCGGTAACTTTGCAAAAACTAATTCTATAGAGTCAGTGATAGAACCAACGTGTATTAAAATTATATATTATTATAAATTATTTTAACCGAATAAAACCTAGGAAATATATATCAAGAATTAACATTGTCGGGAGTACATATCATTTTCTGAGTAATATCTCAGTAACGAGACATCGTGGAAGTGTGATTCAAATTTTGTTTTATTCGCCTATTGTAGACGAGAAAAAAGTACTGTCACTTATTTTCGTGAGATTAATGATTACATTATTAGTATCTTTAACTGAGGATTACCTAAAAGGGAATGAAAGTGCAATGAATTAGTCTTCTCTTCCCCCTCCTCATCGGAGATAACCCTGGAAGGGTCGACATAATCCTTCTACCTGTCCTGTGAGATTTCTTTGCTGAGGGATTTTAGGGTTGTGGGATTTTGTCGCGAGATCATGTCGCTCTAGGAAATTGTCCAAAGATATTTTTTTATATTGTTGTATTTGTTAATGGGAAATGTAGTGTGCTATTGAAATTTATCTACATTTAGCGATAGGAGTTGGGTGGTAGGTCATTGTTAGTAGGTGGACCGGTTAGCTGGGTTTACCAACAACTTGGCCCATGTGGAGGGGATAGTAGAAGTCGTAATAGGTTTGCTATATGAACTGGGACATTAATGTGAAAAGCTACAAATTTTCTGGCCCCATCGGGAATCGAACTCGGGATGACTAGGTGAGCAATGCCGGGTGTATTCACCTAAAGTTGGTTATGTCTTAGTATTTATTTCTGTTTATCCTAGAGTGAAGGAAGTGGATGATGGGATGTAGCCTCCTAAAGCGGCTGGGGAATGACAAGGATGTCCGATGCTTTCCATACGCTACCACGACACGGGTGATTTTTTAATGAAGTGAAGGGATAATGGAGATGAGTGAGCGCATACTCCAAGAACCCAATGCAAAAAAAAACTCACCAATAGAACATACACCTCAAAATTTCAGCATAAGTACCAAGACAGGGAGTAGTACAAAAAACAGTCTGGCAGCGATAAAATTCTTACTAACCCTTAAAAAGCCACCTCTAAGATGCCCGTTCGCGGTTTAGGCCATTTTGTCGCAAAACGGTTAGGTTTTTCATAAAAATATATGAAAAAATAATTCTCAAAATCAGAATTATCCATCATTTTTCGATAAAGAAATAGTGATTTCGGCATCTTAAGATCTCAAAGGAAATATTTAACCGAATGCAATGATATATACAACAAAGCTGCTGCATCAATGTGTACTTTGGTTGAAACTATTGTCTTATTGTTTGTGCGAAATGAAGGTGGCCGACTCTCACGTCCATATTTCGTCATTTATTCCTTGCGCGCGCTTCGTGTCGCATCTGTGTTTGGAAGTCTACGTGCCCGTATCGTGTGGCGGTGCTTGAAATATGTAAGTTTATGCGTTTTAACTTGTAGAGTCAATTTTTTTCTTAAAAAGTAATTGTAATTATCGGCATATATATTCATATCGGTTATATATTCATATCCGGGCAATGTTCCGATAAATACCACGTAATGTTTTTGCAAAAGAAAATACTTACTTACGATATTTCATGTTTAGACACATTTGCACATTCTTTGGTAGGTGGAATGTTTATCATTATAGCTCTGAAATTCAATACAAACTTATGATATTTATATGTTCATAGCTTCTTGTCCACTATTTCCACTCACTTCAATAGGATATCTTTAAGAAAAATAAGACTTGTACGTTCCTTTAAAGTCGCCGCATTTCTTTCGAATCCTATCGAAAAATTAAATGAATCGGGTGTAATTTAATAGCTCATGAAAAAATAATAATAAAACGAAAAAATTCATCGAACTGCGAATAAAAAAATGGTAATGGGAAAATCGATTGGGGCCCACCCCAAATATTTGTCCGGACACCTTGATTTCGTAATCCAGATTCCCATGCTGACTGAGGAGCTGATGCACAAACACAACGATTCTTTGCGGACGGCTGCCCGCCACGCGGGGTGGAGCGTTGAGAGAGCGGCGAGGGAAGAGGGCTGATGGCATCTATTTCTGGCTAGCGCCGGATGCGGCGGCGGTCACGCGGCTGCGTCCTGGGGGAATCCCCAACGCGATGCGCGCCTCGGTCCATATTGGGGCAGAGAACGCTGCACCCCTAAATTACGTTGCTCCAGCTCCGACGAACTGAAAGCGCCTTGCTCACCAGCTAGCGGAGGAACAAGGAAAACGCCGGTATAGGTTTGTGAAATTCAGTTAGAAAATATTTACTCAAGTGATGGACAACGTTGAAGAGTAAATAAGAAAAAAATCTAACATCACTATAAAAATATAATGTGTAAATGCTTATATATGACACGGGAATAATTTTACATTTTTCCCACTGTGAAACACATTGTCATTTATTTATTTGTTTAATAACTCGAGATTAAGCAAGGTGCTCGAGATATGCAAGGCACTATGATGAGGAGTCAATACTAATATGAGGTTTTTCTGGCACTTTCTCACCCTACGCTGGATATAGTTCGGTCGTCGACTTAGTATTTACCTTAATCCACTAATAGTTGATATGCTATGGTTTTCATCTGTAAGTAATCAGTCTCCCATTTATTTTCAATGTTTTAAACATGAATATGAAAATATTAAAGTTTACGTAGGTTAAGAGTAAAAACGAAATGGCAGTTTGTTTTCAATGAGTGGTGCATGAAAAAGACGAGGAAGGGAACGGAAAGGGATAGGAAAGGAAACAGGAAGGGACAGGAAAGGAAATAGGAAGGCACAGGAAATAAGAAACGAGCTCATAAAGACTTAAAGGGTTCGAATATGCGTTAATCGAAGCCAGCGGAAGTCGCTGCGTTAGAACTGAACAGAGTGCCACAAATGCCTACTATCACGGAGGTAAGCATCCGAAATAAAAGTACAATTATTTGGAATTCTTAAGATAAAGAGCTACTTTCTTGATATTTTAGTGGTGCTGATAAATATTGAATTCCAAGTCTTGTAGTAAATATTAATTTTCAAAACTCTTCAGAGACAGCTTCAATAGACATATTTTTCATTTTTCCTGGTTCAAAATGAATTTTAAGATCAATAGTAGCATCCTAACTTTCCCATTTTTCCGTCCACATTCTTAGACTAGTTAAGAAATTTTTGTTCGAACTTAGGCTAAAGAATTGTAGTCCTTATCTTAACGTATTATAACAATAATTTGTAATTCCTTGCATTCTCTCCTTGTGTATCAGGAGACTGCTCATTGAGTTCGATCGTCAACTGACTGCAATGTAATACCGAATCACTGAAGTGTGGAATTAGTCAATTCGACTCATCAAAAATGTCGTGAATATCTGCGGTAAAATTCAGAGGAATCAGTGCATGCTTAAAATTCCATGCTAGACGCCTGCATCGTAGAAAAATGTTTTCCTTCCTGGAGGTATCTTATTCTCAAATCTCATCCCAAAAAATTACATCTTATTCTCGGATTAATTAATGGATCCTACCACATCAGACTGAAGTTGATATCGTCCAGTCTCGTTGAGTTTATTTGTAATACAAGAAAAAACAATCAAAATTGCTTTTAGAAAAAATCATTACTTCTGAGGTTCTCGTCCACCCTTTTGTTAGCTCATTGAGAAAATCAAGAATGTCTTATTTAAAGAATAAGAGGGTTACCTGATAATATATACCTGCACTTCCTGCATCTGACTTAACTGCGAAGAAACAAATCTCCGTGCTATCTTCTATGACGTACAAACACTATCATGAATAGTGAACTTACACATGATTCTTCTCACCCCATAAACATTTGAGTAGTAACCACGATTACCTCACCTACCTTATTAAATACTTCGTTCTGTTCTAATGTTTTGTGAAAACAGACTGATAGAGAATAAAACGAACTCCAAAACGAGGATAATTTTCATAAGGCTCAATAGTGAAATCCTCCTTCCGCAATGGCCATCAACCTTCTGCTATGGCTTGTACACCGGTAAACACAATATTACCGAAATGATAGTCGAAATCTCTGAATACATCAATTTTTACTCCCCGGTCAATATCCCTCCATTTGTAATACCATGAAGACACTATGAGAAGTCTACTAAGAAACTTACGAAACATTAAAATTTAAAGGTCACTTGAAGTGAGTTGTTGGTTGATTAACGTTACGAACTGCCCTCCTACAACGCAAAGAAAATTCATGTTCGGAATTATTTAAAGGGAACGAAATGCAGAGCAGACGATCTCTTCATGGAATTGAAATAGCGCGAAATAAGTTAATACAGGACAGGTTTATTTACAGAAACGGCTACTGATTAATCATGGTTATTTGAACAAAGAGTTTATAATATAAACATGAAGTTATCGCACCTAAAGGAGAATTTTGTTGAATTCGAGTTTAGTGGACGGTATTAGATGGTTCCGTACAAGATTGACCTTTTTCAATATCGGGTTGTTTGAGCTCATATTAAGTAGTCAGAGACCTTTGAAAATTTTGAATTCCAAGTTTCTGTATTTTGTTTGACGAGGAAAAATTAAAGTACAAAATATTCAAACGATTTTCATACTTGAAATGGTCGAATATCGTTTCGGGCGGTACTACTCGGACTAACTTCTAAACCTTCCTTCTGACTAACTCGTTTAAGTTACGAATACACGGGCAGTGTTTCTGGTCAATTATTCTCTGTCGGTGTTGTCAGTAGAGTGCACACAGGCGTCAGTGAGCACTGCCATCTCGTTGTCTGATAACTGACGTAATCTGACATCGAGATTTCACGTACCGTGTTAACACTGCCATTTGTCAGTTCTAACTGACACTGACGTTCGCGATAGCACTGGCAGAAGGCAACGCCAGATATTTCTTCACTGATCACGAATAGCCAGATAATATTTATATGTTTTTCAGATTGAAAAACATATGTCAGAAATATCTGTAATTCTTAAACAGATGTATGAGACGTGAAGAACAAATGGCAAAATTTGTGAATCCAGTCCAACGTTGAAAGGCGTGAAAGCTCTGTTAATAAAATCGATGAATTCTTTAACATTACAGAAGCAGTGATGTAATGGGAATCTTTAGAGAAATTCACTGTAGATATATTTTGCGTAGATACTTGGGTAGATATCTTTTATTTCCTTAAGACAAGAATTATATAGGAAAATAATTTAATTTTTAATCAGTGAAAATTGCTCAAAGGATATGTCAAACAAGGATAAAGTAATGTTGATTATCTATGTATATAAGTAATATAAAAAAGTGTTAATCGTTATTAAATGATTGTCGATCAATCATAGTCGATAGTCGTTAAATTGCTGTATCTGAAGAAAATTTAATTTGTCCGTGATATTAAAAAGGTACATTATTGAGATATACATTACTTATCTAGTATATTCATATTAATTTACTATATAAGCATACTGATTGGGGGAGGGGTCACAAACACGATGAACAGACTTAACCTCACTTAGCGTAAGTATACGTCTCGGAGCGCGTCAGTAGCGGGCAACATTCACTGGCGAACAATGGTGAGCGTGTAACCAGAGGACAGCGGTCACTGACGGAAGTGATGTTTCACGAGTTCTGCCATAACTTTCGTCAGTGCAAACATTGACATGTAGCAGCTGTCATGTAACCAATGGACAGTGCGCTAACAGCCGATTTCTAAGAACACTAACAGTCCTTTTATTTGTACCTTTACAGGACATTTTTAATTTTTTTCAGCTTTGTAAACTGTATTTCTTAAATAAAAACAAAATGTCCTGTTTTGACATTTTTATCTCGGTAAACTGTGGTTATTATGTAATATTAGAACCAAATTTTAGATAATTTAAAAAAATTGTAAAAAATATTTACGAACCAATTTTTTGGCATTCAATGTACAAAATAAATTAATCGTTTTATATTCCCAAATATATAGTTCCTGAAATTTTGGGTTTCTCATATAACCTATTTAATCATTGAAAGTTTGGAAAATTCTCCTTTGTTTGTTCATGTTTTATTCAACCACAATATTATGAATTTATTTTTGCGAAATGATACGAACATTTAATGAGTAAGATTTAAAGCAAAGTACTTTGTTTTCTTTTTCTAAGACTTTATTGTATATTTCTTTTTTATAATAAAGTGAATCTCCGTTTTCATTCGACACTAAAATTACCTTTGTATCACCAAGCCGAGGAATTCAAGCAACTGTATGTTTTGATTCAGTGGATATATGGAAATGTATACACCATTTTGATCCCAGGAAATACTCTCTAGCTGATAACATTACACAGGCTCTCATTTCGAGGAGGTCAGTAAACAGATTTTTCTTTAGTTTGGGTATGTTCGTCACTAAGTTAAGGAAATACCGATCAGTAAGTAATGTGAAAGGTGCGAAAAGAAATTACTGTTTCCGCTTAACCACTGCCTATGGGCTTCATTTTCAAGTTTGCGAAGTTTCGCTGGTATGTAATCGATGACTTTATGTGAAAGCAGAAGAAAAATGTCATTCCCCTGTTTTTCGGAGTGGGGGGGAACTTCCTGAACAAAATTCTCATGACAAAAGTACAGACGGGAGGTTACCTATTTTCTTTTAAATCGCTGTTGTGACAAGTGTTTTCTCTTTTCTGGTGATGGAGAAGTTCTTACCATTACAGGAGAAATAATAACAGCCGAGAAAACACTTATAGGGACTTCTCCATTGACGACAATAATTGCCATTTCCCAGTATCAGTCATCTGTTTTTTCGAAACAATGCAAGATGGCAGATTCTTTACATGTCTAATTATTTTCTGGAATTTTCGATATTTATATTCTAAATGGATGAAGGGAATGAAAATATTAGGTGCGTTCTCCTAAAGGATAGATTTATTCATCGAATGAGAGAAAGCATTGAAGATAGGAACATGAAATTTTGACGGGACGTTGCTTGTGTGTTGCAGAGGTTTGCTGAGAGAAAATATTTCGAAATTCCGATTTCATGGGGGTGATTTTGGGTGAAGTGTGTTTTCATATGATTTTAAAGAATTTCCTGTAACAATAGCGAAATAATTTAAGTATCATGACGTTTTTTTAAGTAAAATTACTATTTTTATCAGCAATTACTAATACCGATGAGAAAATAGTTTGTTGACAACAAAAACATTACGATGCAGGCAGGCTACGCTTGTGTTTTTTCCGAATTTGCACTAAATATTACAAAAAATAAAAATATAATTACGGGGTTTGAATATAAACGTGTAATTTTTCCAATGTTAAATTTTAAAACGTAGGATAAAGTTAACACAACAATAAAAATCCCGTGAGAAGTCGGGAACAGTCGACTAGTTCTTATTATGATTGTAATTCCTATCATAAAACATTTCTTGAATATTATTTCAAGACTTTTACGATATCAGACTTATAAATAAAGTAATGCGTGTAACGTAAATGTAATTTCACTGTGGGCACACCATTATGCAATTTCGTACCTGGAGTGAGTTTTCCATTCTCCTATCAATTTTATCAGCATTGTGTCACACATTTTAGTTTACTGAAGGGTGTCGTGCAAAAATCCCTCGAACCAAAACTCCTGCAGCAACGAAAACCCAGAGTTGAAGATTCTAAAAGAGTTACCATTAATCTCAGGAAATTAAATGAAGGCTCATTATTCTCGTTTACAATAGACGAATAAAACAAAATTTGAATCACGCTTCTACGATGTCTCGTTACTGAGATAAGACTCTATTATTCAGAAAATGTTATGAACTTCCGACAATGTTAATTCTTGCAACGTCAACTGCCAGGTGAAAATTGCGAAGGACCGGGACTCAAACCCGGGTCGTTCTGCTCTGACCGCAGGTGTGCTATCCACTGCACCACCCGCCTCGACTCCCACGTCCGTACGCAACTTCCACCTGGCCTGATCCAGAGAACCTCGGTCACATCCCCCATCAGCGGATAAGTGACCACAGGTGGCTCCAATGCTGGTAGCTCTTAAGTCCGGTTTTCTCGTACCTGCGCGTCAGAGGCATATTTTAACTCACAACTTCCGAGTATCTACTCGTGGAGGAGTGTTTGCAACGTCAACAGCCAGGTGAAATCCCCTGAAGGAGANAATCTGTCTCTTATACACATCTAGATGTGTATAAGAGACGATTGCACACCAGCAGGAGGTCCCGGGTTCGAGACCCGGTTCGTCGCAATTTTCACCTGGCTGTTGACGTTGCAAACACTCCTCCACGAGTAGGTACTCGGAAGTTGTGAGTTAAAATGTTAATTCTTGATATACATATTTTTCCTAAGTTTTATTTGGTTAATATTATTAAAATTATGTATTATATAATTTTACTACATATTTTTCTATCACTGACTACAGAATTAGTTTTTGCAAAATAACCGATTCCCATCACACTTCTTCAAAGCCTCTGTGTGACTAAATGATAGATGTGTATTTCTAAAATTTATGCTTGTCCAAAATCAGTTATAAGAAGTCTCCGTCAATGTTTTCGGTTAAACGCTTCGTCAATTTGTTTTTGAAGCTTATATTGTGGAGTTTTTGTAATTCTGCGTTTGTGTTAATACAGAGAAATGTCTTTCATTTTAAGCATTTGAAGGTAAGAATTTGTTGTTAAGAACGTCCTAATGCCACCAGTTTTCAATTATTTGACGTGATTTTGGAATCAATTTTTTTTTACTTTAATCCATCATAAAAACATCTGGATATCTAATAACAATAATATATGATGAGTCTGGTAAATTGGGTTGTTATTAATCTCATTTTCCGCGTTGAGTCCTTTCTATTTAATACACAAAAGGTGACGTAAAATTGCCTCACGGGCAGACATTTTGGTACACAAAGAAATATTTTACATGCTGCTTTTGTCTTCTCTTAGTATTACCAAGATTTAACGTGCAACATAACAAAAATTCCCATGCGAACCCGGAGTAGGACGCTACTATAAAATAAGTCTAATTAAATAATCACTTTAAAATTTGCTATGTTCTCAATAACATTGCCCGAGAAAGTTTTTTCCTGATCTAAAATATTTTTATTTTTATTTTTTAACTCAAGTATATTGTTTAATATAAATTTTAAAATAAAATATTGATATAACTGACTGCTTTTTTTATCGTGCAATTTTTATTCAAATCTCTTCGTATGATAATTAGTTTCATATCAATTATGCACAATGGGTGTTTCGTCGACATGAACGTAGTGAGGTGTTTCGATTCGGCACCTAACGCTGTAGCACTGAGAGGGTTGATTTTTTTGTTTCAAAGCACAAGATCGTTTTTATCGATCGGTCAATTGATTTCTTCTCTGCGTTTGTCTATGCATAGAATGATAACTCAACCTTAAAAAAGATAGAATGTTATCTTGAGAACGGGACATTGTAGAAGTGTGATTCAAATTGTGTTTTATTCGTCTATCTCATATGAGAAAAATGAGCTGTCACTTAATAATGTAAGATGAATTGTTAATATTATAGCAATATGTACTAGAACTTTGAAATAAAGGAAAAGAATGACCATAACAGATAAGGAAAGGTGAGACTACCTGTTAGTGCCCCTTTGAGAGATTTTTCCTCTACGCAGGTAAAGAGATGTGTGATTTTCTCATACATTGTGTCCTGTGGGATTATGTCGCTGTGTTTTTTTGTCACAGACACCAGTGACAAAGGTCCACAGGTTCTGACACTAGTTCCGGTGGCAGAATTCCGAGAAGGGAAGTACGTAATTACGTAAGTTCCTTGTGGAGGGGATTGTTAAATGTTTCTTTATAATTTATATTAGTATTTTATATCCATTTGATATTATTTTATCATTGTTTTCAAAATTAAACACCATATTTCTCTATAAAATGTGTTTTTGGTTTGTATATTGGAGTGACGAGAACGAATGAATTAGATTTACATTGATTCATATGGACACAGTGGCGTACCTACACCTCATGATGTCTGGGGCGGGAGTATTTTTGGAGGCCCCCAAAACTATGGCTTATGGAGGCCCTCGTATACACGTTTGTATACCTACTAGTACATATCAAACTCTCCAATTAATTAAAAAGATTTGAAATTTGAGTTTTATTTATGAATAAGGTCAACTTTTATTTATTTTGTGGCTTTAAAACGTTTTAGATAATTAAATAATTAAAAACTACAACCTTTTATGGACGAATAATATTTATATTTTCTGTGAAGAGCTCACTACATTTTGACTTGGAATTTAATTGTCGTCAGTTGATCAAATAATAACAAATTATAACAATAAATATAACAACAGAACAAATGAACATGATATAAACATTAATAGAAACACAAACATGTTATAATAATGTATTGTACAAACCAGATAGTTTTTCAGTGTCTGTGCGTAAATTCAAAGTCCCGTGTGTATTTTTTATAAATATCATTTCTGATATACGAGTACAACGTTTGTAATAATTAACTTCTTTGTCACAATTTTTAAAGATTTATGGGAAAACAATTTACAAACTAGTAATTTCGAGAAGGGAGAAAATGTCAAATATATGAGAATAATAAGGAAATGTAGAAAGCAGGATCGCAATAAAATTAGATAATAGAATTGCGAGGGAAAATTTATCAACAATTGATAATGCAAGGGAGGATATGCATAGGGTTAACGTCTCATAGATTGGTCTCATCATTTAGAACCCATAAGATGCTTCAAGTGCCACAGATACGGGCACTTGTGCAAGGTTTGTGTGGAGAAGAATGATATCTGTGGAAAATGTGGAGAGGAAGGTCATCAGTTTCATCAATGTTAATAAAAAGATGGAGAAAAATGTATTAACTGCAAAAGAAAAGGAGTAAAGCACAGTCCTTCAGTAAGAGATAAAAATGCCAAGAGTATATTAGAATAGTAGAGCTATTAAATGTAAAATAGGTTATGAACATTAAAGTCCTGCAGATTAATATACACATCACACCAAACCAGGAAGTAATTGAAGTAATCCGTAAAGAACAGACAGATGTGTGTCTTCTCCAAGAACCTAATGTCGTACGCGGGAAAATCCAATTCGTTCCCCTGTCATACAGAATATTAACAGGGGGAAAGAAGCATTCAGCAAAAAACATCATAGATAATTGTATTGAAGTTTTAAATTTGGAAGAATTCAGTGATGATAATCTACAAGCTGGAATAATACGAAAGGGAAATTTAAACGTTCTCATAGTCAATATTTATATACATTTTGAACGAAAGGACGAAAAGTACCTTAATATCATACGTAAAATCATAGATAAGTATGGATGTATAGATATTATAATGGGAGGTGATTGGAACTCAAAAATGAAATTGCTAGGGGATAGAATAACGGACATTTGAAAAATTAATTTTTGAGTTGAGATTACGAATACACAGTATTTTTAGACAAAAAGCATTCACGACAATGTGGAGAATCAATAATTGATATCGCTTTAAGTACACAAAGTACAAAAATATATGTGAATAATTGGAAAGCTTGCACAAAAGTAGGTAGTGACCACTACACAATGACTTTTACAATAAATAGGATAGACCTTAATACAAATGTTTCGGAAAGAATTTACAATATAAACTGGGAGAAACTAATTAAAGACAAAAGAAATAGTTTTGAAATAAACAATATACATCTTGCAGAACAAATAGATGACAGAGTGGATGATTACAGTTAACGATGCTTCGCATATCAAGTGAATATGGCAAGAGGAGAGGAGATTGACGCTTCTTGGGGAAAATTTGGTGGGATAAAAATTTAACACCATTGAAAAGAAAGAAAAATAAATCATAACGGATGTATCAACGCAGCAAAAGAGGAACAATTTAAGAGAAGACTACAAAGAATACCTTCACGAATATCGGGATACGATAAGGAACAAAAAGAAAAAAGAATAGAATGAGTTCATAGTTTTCAGCATGCATAAAAACATATAGTGATTGCCGTACGTTATAGGAAGAGTAAAGATTAAGACAAAAACGGTCTGGAATACTGTAAAGGACAATAATAGAACCACTACAGGATGGGTGGATACTGGGGAAGCTTTACTAGAGTATATATCAATGGAGCGGCAAGGAAGCAGCATTTGGAATGAAAATAACAAACAATGGGATATTCATAGGAAGATAGATGTTTCTGAGGTAGGTAAAGTCATTAAAGATATGAAGATAGGGAAAAGTCCTGGTTTTTACTCTCCATAAAACTAAATGATAAATGTATTCGAAGAAAACGCAAAAAAGAGCCAAAATGTTGGAAGATTGGTATTGTGCGACTATTTTTAAACGATGTCAATAAAGATGAGACTGATTGCAAGTCATACAGGCCAATTTGCCTTTTGCGTGTATGTGGAAAAATGTTCGATAAAATCATCTTATCATATTAAACATATTTTGTTTAATAATATGCAATATGGATTCTTAAAGGGAAAAAGTACGGAGGATGCAGTAAATTCGTTCGTAAAAACAGTGAGACAAGAAAAATCCAAATACATGGCAGCTGTAAGTGTGGATTATAAAGACGCCTTTGACAGTATCGAATGGGGAGATATTATTGAATGTTTACAGGAATTTGGCTTACAAAAGGAGTGGATAAGAATAATACAATACTATTTTGGAGATAGGACCGTGTTCTTAGAGATAGGAGAAGGCGTATTCGGAACTCTAACACGAGGTTGCCAGCAAGGCTCACACAGGGGTCCAATATATTGGAATGTAGTCCGAAATAAAGTGCTAAATAAATTAGCGGACGAGAAAATAGACGTAATAGCATACGCAGATACGTTTGTGGACGGATCAAGTTGAGCAAAACTAGAAGCTGAATGTAGAAAAGCGTTAGAACTATGTATTACAATTAGTGAAGAAAACCATCTAAAAATATCTGAAAACAAAACTAGTATAATAGTTTTTGGCATGGAACAGGAGAGAAGGAGGGATCCAATAATAAGAATAGGATATAATCACGTAAATAAAAGAAGAGAAAAGGATGGAATTGAAAACACAAGGAAGACAATGGTCAAGAATCCCTGGTAATATCACCAAGGAACAGGGTTGTAGAGATATCAAGAAAATAAATTTAAAAAAATACTAAGACATGCATTACGATATGCTGAGATTATTCCCAGTGTCATCCTTCTCTGCACCTGTGAATATTTCCGTCGTATGGACTCTTTATTTAGAGCCTCAGCCCGCACTGGAGCAGCAAACAACATTCTCGAGTGCTCTGCGCCAGATATCAGTCTTCGTTTACTTTTGCTGGGTCCTGAATTCAGCTTGAGTCTGGAGAGGTTTGCTCCTGTCTTTGCTGCCTTATCTGCCATTTTACTAATATGGGACCAAAACGTAAATGTGAATGAGCTCTCTCTGTTTTTCTCTCTGTTGGGTTGTGAATGAGCTCTCTCTGTTTTTCAGTTTAATCTTTCTAATTATTTTATTTTTTCGAGTTTTTTGTGATTCAGTAGTTGTATT
>NNCF01148479.1:0-13834 GCA_002313205.1 Laupala kohalensis | reverse complement strand
GTAATATCACAGAAAAAGAAGTAACGGAAGCTATAAATTCGACCGCGAATTGGAAAACCCCTGGTGTAGATGGGATCACGAACTTTTGGCTCAAAAGATTGCATGGAGTCCACAAAAATCTATGTCAAGTATACAATGATACAATAGATGAGAAACATTCAACACCCAAATGGTTGACAAAAGGGAAGACGCACCCGATTCCTGAGAGCGAAAAAACCAGCCAGGTTGAAAACTATAGACCTGTAACATTCCTCAATAACATATATAAAATATTAACAAAAATAATATTAGAAAGGCTACACATCCATCTTAAGAGAAATAATCTTTTTCGCAGTGAGCAAAAAGTGTTCGTCAAAAATACATAACGGCTGTAAGGATCATCTACTGACTAGTAAAACAATATATAAAGTTTATAAGGAAAGCCGGAAAAATCTCTCTATAGCCTGGATTGATTATCGAAAAGCTATTGACAGAATTCCACAGAGCTGACTTATCGAAACATTAAACATATACCGAGCGCCTTCAAAACTTCTATCTCTTATGAGCAAAACCATGGCAACCTGGAATACAGACCTCAACGTTACATATGGGACATCGGAAGCACATCAAATTATCATTAGATATAAACATCAAGAACGGCATATACCAAGGAGACTCGCTGTCGTCGATATTGTTCTGTATAGCCTTATTTCCACTAACATCTATACTAAACGGAACAAAAACAGGATACCAGTGCAAAAATGGAAAACAAAAAGTAAACCACCTATTATACGTCAATGACTTAAAACTAATGGCAAAAAGTGACGAAGGATACAAAGAACAGCTACAATTAGTGAAACAATTTAGTGATGACATTCAAATGGAGTTTGGCCTCGACAAATGTGCTAAAGCTACTTTTCTCAATGGATGTCTACAATCAAGCGAAAAAATAGAAGTAAGCCAGACAATAACAATCAAAGCACTGGAACAGCACGATGTCTACAAATTTCTAGGAGTAAATGAACATGATGGCATTCAACACAAAAACATGAAAATTCAGGTCACAAGAGAATATTACCGCAGAACGAGAGAAATCCTGAAGACCGAACTCAGTGCAAAAAACAAAATCACAGCCAGAACATCACTCGCTGTACCTGTGATTCAATACTGCTTTGGGATATTAAAATGAACTCAAGCCGAACTGAAAAAGCTAGACCGACAAACAAGAAAATTAATGAACAGGCACGGAGCCCTGCATCCTAGAGCAGATATTGATAGGCTATACATCCCAAGGAAAGATGGAGGAAGGGGAATGCAAAACATCGAAATAAGCCACAATATCGCCAATATAGGTCTAATAAACTATTTAGAACTCAAAAAATCAGACAAATTTCTGGGCATGGTGTATCGACAGGTACAAAAACATGTCACCAATGGTGAAATAACCACCCATCGAGAAAAAAACAGACATTCCCAATACACACCAATTTGAAACAGAACAAGTCAAAACCATAAAGAGAAGAGTAAAAGAACAAAGGAAAACCGAAGCAATCACAAGGTGGAAAGAAAAATCGATACATGGACAGGTACAAAGAGAAGTAGAAAATGAAACGATTAACAAAGAAATGTCTTGGAAGTGGCTCACCCATTCACACCTGAAGAGCGAAACGGAAGCCCTCATTACTGCTTGTCAAGAACAAGCTATCGCAACGAACTACATGATGGCAAAAATCATGAAATCCGGCAAAGACCCCAAATGTAGACTTTGTCGAATGCATAATGAAACAATCCATCATCTAGTATCAGGCTGTCCAATCCTAGCAAAAAAAGCCTACCTAGATCGGCACAATGCAGTAGCTGCTCTCCTGCACGGGAACATCTGCAAATAATACAAAATAGATTTCTTTTTGTTGGGGCTTTAAGGGCTCGTAGAGGAAAAATGGTACCAGCACATCCCGGACCCAGTGATTGACACACCCGAAATCATTATTATATGGGACACCCAAGTTCACGCAGACAGAGAAATAAAAGCCAACAAACCAGACATTATTCTGAAAGATAAGAAACAAAAGTTATGCCTTCTCATAGATGTAGCAATACCATCGGACTACAACATAACTCAAAAAGAAGCAGAAAAATATCTCAAGCACAAGGATTTACAAATTGAGATTCAAAGATTGTGGGGAATGAAAGCGAAAGTTATACCCATCATACTCGGGGCCACAGGACTGATATCCAACGCCACCTGTGAAATCATAAAAGAAGTCCCTGGTAACCACAATCTCCTCCAAATGCAGAAAGCAGTCGTGTTGAGTACGGCCCACATATTGCGAAAAGCGCTATGACAACTTGTGAGAAACACCTCAGGTGCATGGATTGCACCCGGTGTCTCCTTCATAATATTACCATAACAACAAGTTATGTGTTGAAGAAACATAATAATAATATTAATAATAATAATGTCTTTGTTACGTGGCGAAGCTCGGGCCATGTGACCCGCTCTTCCTCCTAACCACTTTTAAACATACATACATGACAGAATAATAAACAAGAAACAATACACAAGTTTTTCTACAAAAATTTGCATAAATAAAAAAATTACAAATACTAAAAACATTTTATACTATGACAACCAGAACAGTGTTAATATTACCACCAACTATCAAAAGCTATTTGTATTCTTAATAATATTCGCACAAAAGATCTTTTATAGAAACAACTTAACTTTTAACTACAGTATTAACAAGATTACTTGTAATAAAAATACAAACTTACAGAATTAATTTTAAAGTAATTTTAAAAGAATTGATATTAAAAGAATAATGTAGCTTACTCAACATAAATCATCAATGATTTCATTTAACAGATTCCTAAATTGACTTTAATTTATATTTTATTTTAGTGCTCACTTATTCCTTCGTACTACTATTGAAGGAAGTTCCTTAGATGCTTTTTGAAATTTTTAAATGAATTACTGTTTCTAATACATGGAGGAAGATTATTCCATGATCTTGCTGTGGCTACAGTGAAGGTTTTACTTACAAAATTTGTACGCCTTTTTGGGATGCTACATAATTTTTGTTGTTGAAGTCTAGAAGAATATAGTATCGTAACATTATCAGTTAAGTATGGAGCGGAACCGAAATTGATAATTTTGTAGAAAAGACAGAGACAATGAAACAAACGACTTTGCTCTAATCTAAGAATCTTGTTAGATTCATAATATTCAGAAATATGATCATTCTTTTTTACATCATACACGAAACGAATACAGGCACTTTGGACTCTGAAATGTTTCAGCTAATGATTTATTTAAATTATTGTAGATCATATCACCATAATCCAGATGGTGAAATAGCATACTTTTCATTAGTGTTTCTTTAGTTTTTACTGGTAGACATTTTCCCACACTTTAGTGAATGCATAATGGCATAAACTTTCTGGAATACTTTACGAACATGAGGTTCTCAGTTTAATAGATCGTCCATAATTACTCCGAGATTTTTGACTTGCGATTATTTTGGTACTATTTTGTTATCAATTACAACATTTAGTAAAGTCGTATTCTTCAGAACTTTGTGATCTATTGAAGAACCAATTATCATAATTTGCGATTTTGAAGGATTTAAAAGACCATTTTGCATTGGCCAACTGTGCAGAAATGCCAAATTACAATTTGTTTGGTAAATTAAAGAAGAAATCTCATTTAATTTTCCGCTCACATAAATCTGTAAATCATCTGCATACAAGTGATATGTACAATTTGATAATACTTGAAGGAGGTCATTTACATAGATTAAGAAGAAAAGGGGACCCAATACCGATCCCTGAGGGACGCCTCTTGTTATAGGACATATTGAAGATTTTTTTATCATCTACTATATTTTGATGTCTATTTTCAAAATATTTCGTTATCCAGGAAAGGGTGGATTCGGAGAAACCAAGTTTTCTGCACTTCGCTAGCAGTACGGAATGAAAAGCTTTACTAAAATCTAATAGAGTGAGAACGGAAACGCAGCCATCATCCATAGCTTTTCTCATATCTAACGTTAACTTTATGAGCTGTTTGGGTACTCTTACCGTTTCTAAATCCTGGTTGAAAATTGTCTAAAAGACTGTTATTCGTTAGAAAATTTTCAATTTGCTGATGCACTATCTTTTCTAATAACTTTGATAATGTTGGTAATATACTGATAGGACGATAATCACTCAGAAAAAGAGCTTTCTCCGATTTTGGTAGCGGGCGAACACGTGCCATCTTCCATACCCGAGGAAAATCCCGGACATGAAAGATTTATTATGTGAGTGAGGGCTGGAAGAGCAAAATCCAAAACTAGTTTTTACTGTCTTGCAGTAGTAATATTATCTGAACCATTTGAATTAGATTTAAGTGATGAGACAATATTTGCTACTTCACGATGACTTACATAATCAAAATAAAATGTATCTTTTGTAATCGGCCCTTGGGCAGCAAGAGTCTGTAAAACTTCTGATTTAATGGTGGGATCAATTGGTTTTGCAACAGAAGTGAAATATTTATTTAGGTCATTTAGCGGAACGTGGACGACTATTTGGGTTGTCTTCTCCTTTTTTATGCCTAAGTTTTTCAAAGTATTTCAAACTTCTTTTGTAGATGAATTTGAAATAAAAAGATTCAAAAAAATCTTTTTTTGGCGTTTCGGATTTGTTGTTTTAAAGAGTTACGGAGCTTTTTATACTCTGTCTCAGCCTCAAGAGTTTTATTTAGTCTTAAATACGGATGGACAGAATCACGCTTTTTCATTAGACATCTTAGTTCATTATTTAGCTAAGGAGCTGCAGAACGGGTCACTTCCATTTCGGTACAAAACTACAACCAAAATAGTTATTTCGTCATTTTTTTATTTCCTCGGTGGATCACATTAATTGATGTTATCCTGAAAATCTTCTCCTTCGGTAATCTCATTTTCTACCTCTTTGCCTTCAACTTCTTCATCCTCCATGATATCTTCGTCTTTAATTTTTTACAAAAACTGACCACCAAAAGTTATTCTTCGTATTCGTTCTTTGTGTCATATGGTACTACTGTGACAATCTGACATGAAAATTCTTTAGAAAAAAAAAATGTTGGGCGCTTGAACCCCGTTTTCCAGCATCTACATTCATTTTTGAAATAATATTATAAAGCATCCATTATTATTAAATGAACTTCAGTTTACTCACAGATATTTAACCATTACACATCTCGGAATTCCTTGTTAGTACTCACTCGTATTATACATTTCAAAATAGACAAAATTCGATTTTTTTAATGACTGTTTATAAATGTCACAAATATTAAAATATTCAGGTTCTCTGAGATTTTTGGCATTTAGAACTAATATTTAAGGCAGAACTTCCAACATAAATGAAGAACGACAGTATTTTCTCAGTTATTTCCAAAGTTATAAGTGTGGAAAATCAGTGTTATCCAGAAAAATACATATATTCAAATAGCCGTAACGTTTTTCTTTGTAAACGGAATCGTTCGAAACTTTCACACTATTTATTCCTAAGCTAGTAAAATAATGCAAAAAAATTTCAACTTTGATATATACTTCTAAACATCTACACTATTTTAAAGAAACAAACCAATTTTCTACGCATGTCTTATGCATTCTAAAATATTAAGGCTCTTATAATAAAATGTTGTACTAATAAAAATATTTATAATAATATTTTAGACTTATTGTTGTTTTAATATCATAATGAGCTATACTGAGAGTAAAATGTAAATTATCTTACGATTCTCTTGTATCATGACGACGTTATTTGACCTCATAAACTTTGACTTAGAACTTCGTACAGAAATTTAACTTTCAGTTTAAGAGGTATTTAAAAAATTAAACAATAAAAAAACTTGATATAGGCTTCTAAACAGCTACTGAAAATTTAAAATGTTTTTTTTTCAAATGGAATGCATAGAAGCATTCACTAATAGAAGCAGTCAATAATGATTTGTTAAACTTCTTTGTTACTGCATTGCATCTAATCTTCGAATCATAAGTGGCGCTAAGAGTGAAAAAATCAAAGAACTCTTTTAAACAAAATTAATTACGTTCAAGCTTCGAATGAAAAATTAGCAATTTTAGTAGGCTCAGTTTTAAGATTAACCTTTGTCTCCGAAAATATCCTGAATTGAATTTGAATGCAGACTTCCCTTCCCTTTGGTGATATTGATTTTAGCATATATCTCTAGGTCTAATTCCAAGCAAATGCTTATGGATACCATATCAGTGAGCACTTACGGCATTTATCAATTTATGATCTATTTGATACATTACCCGGGCATCCAGTATCGAATCATGAGCGTTTCTTCATCTAGTATCTTGAACTCTCTTCAAAATCAATCCATGCCATATTCAGGTTTTATTCTTTTTAGTGTAATCCAGAACTGTTAGTTTAAAATCAAACTCTCCGTTTAGCCATAAGAACAATTTCGGCGCCTCTTTTGTTTAAAGGATAGAAGCTAGTGTTTCTGCAGATGGCAATATATTTTGCTTAGTAAAACACCAAAATATTTACCAGTTTACAAAGCACTGAAAGACGTGTAATTGGTCTATAGATTTTTGCTACTCCAGTGTCTCCTTCTTCAGGTAGTAACCAGATTTAACCACATGTAAACCACGGTGGCATGCTATATGGGTTATCAAGCAAGAAATTAATTGCTTCAGTAATATTGAATTGCAATAAGGTCATCTTTTTCCAAAAGTTTTGAATTCTATCCATCTCTGGCGCGTTCCTGTTAGGTTGTCTCTTCATAACTGTATATTTTCTTTAGTAGTACTTCAAATACTCTCAGAACACTTTATGATATCTGAGAAATGTATTGGACCTGAAACAATCTATTCCGCATTTTTTTCATAACACTCGGATACTGCACCACCATGTTTCAGTTTCTTCCGAAGATGGAGTATCAAAACGGTTTTGTTAATTCATTATCAACTAATAATGAATCAAAACTTTAATTTCTGATAATTATTTGTTAAAGTTCCTTTTGATCATTCATAAACGCCTAGTTTTGCAAGAAAAATTGGTCAATATAATTTATTTCTTATTTTTATTGCTGTTATTGTGTATATTATTGAAAACACCATTTAAATGTTTTGTTGCAGATATTTTGATTTGTACATGCTCACTGATATTAGGTGTTCAGATCCACGGCAAGTAAAATATCGAGCAGTGAAATGGGAGGCATATGCTCTTTTAATTGTCCTCCTCTTGTTATATTGGCTCACTGCCTGCATTTTACACACCATTCTGTTAATTAAGGTGAGAAAATTATAGGTTATAATTTCTTTCAGTGATTGTAAGATATGCTTTCAATTGCGTATAAGTTATGTGTGCATTAGGAAATGAAGGTCACATCTTACTAAAGAGAAGTTCTCAATGTATAGAGATTTTTCTTTTGTAAATATGTGCTTCATACAATAATTGCTTTCCATACCGGATCATTTGTGCATCTGTAACTCTTACGTAAAACTGAGGATGCATTATTTGATGTAACTGGAACAATTAATTAAAACATCTATTTATTTGACTAACGAGCATGAAATCTTGGTAACGAACTTATAATTTTCCGATATTTGTTTCATCTGTGGTAACTACCCACGGTTTATTCAAAACCCTAAAGTAGATTATAAAATCAGATTACTTCACTTCCCCTTAAATCATCCCATCAATATCGGAATTAGAAAACCCTTACTTCCATGAATCGATGCTGTATGACATCCACGGGTCCCCACATAAAAATATGTCGAAAAAAGGATAGAAATCGACAATTTCGGGGTAGGAATATATATAAGGAATATACCAGACAAACCAACATTCGCATTTTCAGGAAAAAATTATAGACCTTATTTTTAACCAAAAAGTTTTGCATTAATTATTAATACATAAATAATTATAATTTGTATATATATATAGTTTTTATTCAAATTATAATTATTTATGTATTAATAATTAATGCAAAACTTTTTGGTTAAAAATAAGTTCTATAATTTTTTCCTGAAAATGCGAATGTTGGTTTGTCTGGTAAGTTCGTTTAAATAAGTGGCAAAATAAAAAAAAAACGCATCAAAGATCAAATCAAATTACAGTACTCAATTAAAATGTCGATACTACTAGATACTGAAATAGCAACATTTCCTCAAAGTAAATTTTCGGTTGTTCTGCAGGTATAATCCTTAATTGACCGTATTAATATTTTTATTAAATTAATAAACTTCGTTCTTAAGAACTCTAAAAGTTGCAAAATCGGGTACAAAGCCCATGAAAAATCAATGTTGTACCATAAAGTGGCATAATTAAATTCCCCGAAAAAAAAACTTAGGGTGATTGCTGGAATTATCCATTTGTAGTATTTATTTCTAATTTAACATCAATTTTCTCAACAACAAGAACGGTGAATTCAGGAATACAGCACTTACTTATAGGCTATTTAAAAATGTATTCTGCCATTAGTTGTCTACTGGCCTTAACAGATACAGAATAACTGGAAAACAAAGAGAACAGCAAATTTGGGAACAGAGTTTAATTAGCATCAAATTAGCACTAATTAATGTATATGTTAAAATGCATTTTGCCATATACAAGTAAATGCTGTCTGCCAGCTAAATGGAAGCGAGAAAACCTGCCACGAACCCGTTTCGTCTCCCACCGCCAATTCTACTTGAATCAGACAGGGTTTGAACCAGCATCACCAGAGATAAAACGCGACAACGCAAGGCACTTCTCCAAGGGCCGCCTGACACTATATGCTAGTGAAGTCAGCACTACTTATTCGAACTAGTGGTGCAAAACTATTGCTCATACTTCCTCATGTACGTTTCTCCGCCTGCAGCATACACTGAGAAAAAGTTCTATAGTGAAAATCCGTCCGTCTGTGCGCAGCGATTCTGAGTAAATGGATGAATCAATTTCATTCCATTTCGTATTTACCGTCGAATTTACTTGTTGTCCATGCACGTGCTCTAATTCTTTTTACTTTAAAACAAAGGGTACTTCACATGATGGTAAAAGTACTATTTTCAATGTTTCTCAAAAACGGCTCGAACGATGTTGCTTGAATTTTCTGTACGTAAAGTACAAATAGTACGCATTATATCTTCATTAGCGGTATTTCGCTTGAAAGTTTGGTATGGACACAGTAAAATAATTTCTGTTTTCTACACTTACAGATTAGTTTACTATTTCAAGAAGCTTGAATAATTTTTAAGTGTATATGAACCAAGCAGACGTAGAATTCACTTTTAGTAAACTTAAATGAAGGATATGATAATGATAAAATACGTAGGAGGAAGTGCACTGCAGATACGAAAATACATCAATTTCTGTCTACGACGAACTTATATTTACATATCACTTTCACGATATTTATAATATTGATCGCTATATGTTTTGAAGTTATATACTGAATATTTGTTTTACTTTCGAATTCCAAATTAAAGACAGACGGAGAAACGTATATGAGAAAGTATGTGCAATGGTTTTGCACCACTAGTTATTACGGGGAAAACGGTTACCATTGCGATAATTCAACATACTTTGTGTCGCATGGGAGTGTCGTACAACTCCACATCCAAGAAACATTTTTTTTATTTAACATATCTTAAAACGTTAGTTTTAAGATATGTAGTATTTTGATTATTAATTTATTTACTTTGTTAATATATTCCAACAGAAATGGTTGAAGGGAGTAGGAGTGGATACAGAAACGGAATTGTCTTTTAAAAGAAGCACCCAAGGAAAATACTCAGGTAAGTTATATAACAAAAACAATTTCTTTTGACCATTAAAATATCTGCCATTAACTGACAGTTCTGGAGCTATATTGGCTTTTGTGGTAGAAATTCCGAGTAAAATTATTTCAATGGTTTTGTATATATTTCTGTCCAAATAAGGTCAGGAAACCTTAAATAAAATGTTAAGAGACGTAAGATACACGGAGACTCCACGAATCTAAAATGAGATAGTTTGATATAGAAAAACAGCGTATTAACATGCAAATATTCCAATAAATTTAAAATACAGTCCATATAGAAATATTTTTGCTTTATACACTATGCAGAAATATCTTGGCTTTATAAATGTTCTGAAATAAAAAAACATTGAGTCATTAAAACCATTTGTTTGTTGTGGTATTAACATTTACCTGATCAATACAATTAAAAATATGATCCGATGTATTAAAGTATTGCTGTATTAGTACACGTTGTTACCGGAAGTTGTACTTTTTAAAATTTATTTAGTCACTGTCAATTGTGACAATGCTGTCTACGATACAATCATAACAGAGTTCATGTTCTTTATGGTTCTTCTGTCTGCACCGTTTTGCTTCATGTTCCATAACCCGTGTCTCTGTATACCACACATATTCTTGAACCTGCGAAAATGTTTCGTCCCTTCCGTCCTAACTCCACCTCTTTACCATTCTGTATTATTTTCGCATCTTTTTCAATCAGTCTTCAAAATTTTAATTTCTGAATGTGTAGGTCCACAGACCATACTCTCAAAACCTTCAGTGCATCAGTCGACACGATTGTGGAACAACCGCTTAAATTTAAGAGGCACAATCTCTGTACTGATTGAAGTTTACATTAGCAACTCTTGAGTCCCCAGACAAACCAGCCCTAGGATCCATCTTAACCTTCCCCTGTATAAGAGACTCAGCTCCTTGTTTGTGATATTAAATTTACTTTATCCAATTCTCATGTTATGCCTTTATTTTTTGTCAGATAATTTAGATGCCTCCAGTAGAACATAATTTCATCTATTATTATTCCTAAGTATTTGAAATATCGAACAATTACCATTTTTTTCATTTATGCGCAATTGAATCCCGTTTGGAAGTAGCACTAGTATTTTAAACGGACAAGTATTTATTTTTTAATATAAAAAGACGATTCTTGGTTTGATGATTTCTGTTACAAAATTATTTAAGCCATGTATTGTAATGTATTGAAAGGTTAAGTTTAAAAATATGCCCTTGTAATTTCAGAAAGTGACTGGACTCACACCCTTATCGATTTTGTGCGAACTTTGCGGTACATGAAGTACTTAGACGAAGCCGTTACTATACTGGCTTGTGCTTGCATGATGGTAAGATATTTCAGAACGTATTTTAATATTAATGTGTCTTCTTTAGTACTCATAACTTACACAAAAAATCTATCAATATATGTAACAAAAACTAGAAACGATTCAAACTTTCTAAAATATAGTATAATAAAAGATGAAAATTACTCTCTTTTAAAAATTTAAGGCCGTCGATGTGAGTCTGTCCACGTCCTGACGGTGGGATACAGAGAAGACTCTCAAGTATTTCTTTCTTCGTACATTCCTTTTCTAATTACAAACTTTTACTAATTCATCGCTTTTATCTTCTTTACTGGCCTTCTCTGTGTGCTGAACGCTCACCCATGTGTTTTGCCGTGCATGGCGACTCGTGTCGAAGGGAATAGGAATCCTGGTGAGTTGAGGAACTTCTGCGTGCACTCTACATACGCCCCAATACGCTCGCTTTGGACTCGGCCTCTTCTAGACGGGCGATCGGGGGCTAACCCACCCCCAACCAATCGGCTCGGACTAGGTCTTCGACTGAACTCCAGGGTGAGAGGGTAGAAGAAAAGACATTTAAGTCAATAAGCTCAGTTCGTCGTGCGAAAGCAATTGACGATAACATCGGAAATCTTCAGTCTGTCGTGCGCCAGCGGAATGGTGAAATTCTGTTGGAGGCACTTACAGACAAGCAGATCGAGACTACTTTGAAGTTGACAGAAATTGCTGGTGTCAAAATAAAGACGTTAACACATCCTGTTCTGAACATGTGCAAGGGCGTCGTAAACCACAAAGACTTTACACATGAATCGGATGAAGACCTCAAAGCATTCTTTGAGCCCCAAGGCGTGGTAAACGTCCACAGAGTTAAGAGGAAGGTGCTAGGAAAGCTAGTCCCCACCTCCACACTGGTTCTGTCCTTTGACAAACCATCGTTACCGGAATCAATATCCTGCGGTTTTTGCACCCTGCGAGTGCGGCAATATGTACCGAATCCTCTGCGCTGCATTTAAGTGCCAGAGATTCGGTCACACCATAGACCGGTGCAAGTCACCCTGCGAAGTATGTTTTATTTGCGGACAGCCGTCGCACGAGTCAGATTGCTCGTCACCTCCGTGCTGCGTGAATTGTAAGGAAAGCCATTATTCCAATTCAAACAAAAGTGCCAAAATACCAAATGGAAAAAGACATTCAAAGAATCTGCGTTACGGAAAAAGTGAGTTTCCCGGAGGCAAGGCGACGGTACCTGATTAAAAATCCTATAAACATTTCTAAATCTTTTGCAGCAGCAGTCACCGCACCGAAACCATCTACAGCTTCTTTTGGCTGTCAGGTGGTTTTGGAGGAGATTGTCAAACCCAAGATGCGTGATTCTGGTAATCAGGCATCATTGGATGATTCCATTGTCTTGAAAGACGAATTTCTGGGGTGCAAAATCCTTATACACACGAAGTATAAGGCGCCATCCAAGAAACACTCAGTATCTGTTTCAACTTCAACATCAACCAACACCCTGAAAGTGACACCGAAGAAGTAGCAATCACCCCGAGTACAATCTCGGGGTCGTCCTCGGCGGAGAACTCGCTCCCCTCAACCCCGAAGAACCGACGCTTTGAAGTCAGACTCAAATGTCGGATCTGCTTCCTCTAGTCGCCGGCGCTCAAAAGCAGAAATAGCGGACTCTCTATGTCCGTAAGTGATCACTCAAGCAGTGATCACGACGACTATCCTGGGGAGGAGACCGCAACAAGGTCTGACTTTGAAGTCATAAATAGAAAAAAATCCAAACATCGAAGGAAGAGCAGATAAATTCCAGACCATGGCTATTCTTTCGTGGAATCTGAATGGCATTCATGTCCGTTCAGATGACTTAAAACTCTTACTGTCTCGTCGTTCTCCTCAAATTTAATAGTTTGTCTTCAAGAGTCACATCTATTACCAAAATACTTTTTTTCTCTCATGGCTATACCTGTTATAGGGCGGACTTAGAAGACGACCTACGGGCACACGGCGGATTGCGCAAAGGCGGTCAGCGCTAGACAGAAAGCTTTAGCGCGACTTAATAAGTATCCCACTGTTGATAATCTCATTGAGTTTGAAAGGTGCAGAGCCAGAGCAAAACGAACTCTTCGAGAAAGTAAGTCGTCCTCCTGGAAGGCTTACATTTCATCTCTTACAAACCGTATTCCATCATCAGTCGTATGGCACAAAGTTCGGAAGATCCAAGGTACGTGGTCCTCCTTTTCAATCACTGGTCTCAATATCAATGGACGGGTCGAAATTTTACCCGAAGTCATCGCAGAGGAACTTGCATCGCAAT
Organism: Laupala kohalensis; assembly: GCA_002313205.1. NCBI lineage: Eukaryota > Metazoa > Arthropoda > Insecta > Orthoptera > Trigonidiidae > Laupala > Laupala kohalensis. The sequence goes on along the minus strand of NNCF01148479.1, from coordinate 459 downwards.
ACAAAAGAGTCTCTAACTCCTTCGGTTTTTCTCCAACGTTTCTTCAACGGAAAGCTCGCGCGGAAAAGTGTTGGTTGGATTTCTCCAGTTGCAGAGACGAGGAATATATCATCCCTTTCGCTATGACGGATTTGACCTCTGCCCTTGCGTCTTCGAAAAATACAGCCCCCGGTCCTGATCAAATACATAATGCGATGCTAAAACATCTTCCAGATATAGGCAAAAAATTCCTTCTGAAGTTATATAACTCTGTTTGGAATGAGCATACCGTCCCTGCTCAATGGCGCGAGGCCATAATTATTCCACTTCCGAAGAAGGGAAAAGATCGTTTGAATCCGTCACACTTTCGACCGATTTCTCTGACAAGCTGCTTTTGCAAATTGTTAGAAAGAATGATAAATCGTCGCCTTGTTTGGTCTCTGGAATCGCGAAACCTTCTGACCACTATCCAATGTGGTT
>NNCF01148384.1:0-26554 GCA_002313205.1 Laupala kohalensis | reverse complement strand
CGAACACTATATATGGTATGCGTCTCAGCTGAGACAGGCACAACATATAGTAATGAGCGCCGCAGCGGGGCGATTCGGTGTTATTGGCGTTTTACCGAATGCCCGGAAAAGGGCGTAAAAAAACCGCCTGGCGGCGGCTTCGAATTAACTGGTTGCCGTCAGTCACCATTTGATTCAGTGTGCGGCGTGACCGATACACCATGCTTTAAGAGCAAGTCCTCTATTGCCTCATCGAGTAACCGGCTCTTAGGGATACGAGAACTCTTAGCCAGTTCATCAAAGAGCGGCACAAGGCGGTTCTCAAGAGAGGATGTAAAGCGGCGACGATTCTTTAAATACGGTTCTGCCATGTCAAAACTACCTTAATAGATAATGGAGGTAGTGTAAGGTGACAGGAGATAGAATAAAGTGGTTGCAGATAGTCACTGGTATGTTGCACATAGTGCCTATATAGTGCGATTATAAGTATGCCAACCGGCACCAGGGATTTATAAAAATAAGCACCTTTCAAGTCGCCTTAGGGCGACTTTTTTATTATCGTCCATACCGTGCCTTAGAAGCGTTTAAGAAATGATCATACGCGCAATTAAAAGCAGCGTTTTCTGTATCGAATACCTTATCTGTAATACTTTCCCATTCCTTGAAGCCACGATATTTGATCCGCCAGGAATCACCGGCAGGCCAGATGAGGTAATGGTAACTGCAATCATAATCCATATCCTTAGATTGCATCCTTTCGCCGTCAGCTAACATATAAAAAATTGTACCGCCTACGATGAATTTCTTCATTTACACCACAGAATTCTAATGAGGTTAAAATTTATTATATAGCTAATTCAGTCACTTATGTTTAATGTGCCGCTTCAGGAATAGTCTGATCAACATAAATAGCATGACCAGTATAAATCCCTTTCAATATAATTGCTGAGTTAACATTGAGCTATTAGCCTTGTTGTATATACGACGTTTTGTTACTATCAATGTACCGGTCAACGTGCGCTATAGCCGGTTGCAACGCACTTTATTAACCCTATCTGCCAAAGGCTTCTTCATGTTGCCTTATGGCACATGAAGATTGCCTCCGAGGTAATCAATCATGATCGATCAAATCGAAAAAGCTTTCTATGAATATCAAACCGCTCTGAATGTTCAGAATGTAGCGAAAGAGATAGATTCTCAAGTAGTTGAACTTCAGTTTTCCGGTTCCGATACTTATCAAAATCTTGAAGCTTATTTAAGCGAACGTAGATTTATTCTGCAAAAACTGAACCTTGATGATTTTAGCGATTCAACTGTGTACAAACGTGCCTGGTTGATTGATCGCGTTATCATTCATGCTTGCCTTTATCCGCAGACTAGAACTGTTGATCTTACTTTCTTTATGGTTAGTAAATCAGCGTTACTACATCTCGATATCGAGACTGTAGTTCTGCAATACAGGAAACACTTAGCTGATATGGTTAAGTGATCACAGGGGATTGAGCTTATGCTCAATCCCTTTTTTTTATGTGTAGGCAAGGACAAAACAGGAAGGTAAGAGAAGGGGAGTGATTAACTGGAGGCGTCGTTGTTCGCTTCTTTAACTGTCAGCGAACGCAGGAGTTTACCGGCCTCAGTCACAGAGGTAGCGAAGTCTGCGCGGAACTTATTCAACGGCTTAAAAAGCTCTCTGCGTTTGCGGAAATAATCGCTTTTGGTAATTGTGCCAAACTGATAAAGCTTTCTCAGCTCACTGTGTGCCTCATCGCAAAGCATGTTGAGGCGTACAAACATCAAAACAGGCGGGCAGGGCATAATCTCGATTTTCAGCTCGACCGGCTCAATTATCGACTTGATATCAATCGCCGCGCTCAGGGTGTTCTGAGACACCTCTTTTTTGAGCTTGCGGATCTCTTTCTGATAAAAATCCTGCAACTCTTTAAGGCTATCTTCAGTCGCCGGAAGCTTTTTCTGATAGAAGAAGCACAGCGCATACTGCCCCCTGTCTGCGTATTTCTTCAGGTTAGCCAGTGTAAATGCGCGAGCCAGCCAGTAAGAAACCATCTTTCCGCAGGGAATACGGCTTCTTACATCATCCTTGTTATAGCTATCATCCCACATCAGAACAGTTGTAATGTCATGAAACGTGACTGGAATTTTAACGTTCTTGCTCATAGGCTTTTTTCTCTACCTGGTCTATTAAATCGATGTTGGTTGTTAACCTGGTGTTGAACCCTGTAAAAAAAATCGCAAAATCAAGATGGTAAGGGTAGTTTTTTTTATCATCCTGAATAAAACTGATTGCGATGCGTTTGTATTCATCCAAATTTGCAGCATGAAAAAGGTTAAGTATGATTCGACACTGTGCGGGGGAACCATCAAAAGCAGCCCACTTTAAAACAGAATCGAAATCAAATTTATAATCCGGCATCTGTTTCTTAATCAGCGCCTTTTTAAACTTCAGCCGGGACTCGTTATAATCATAAGCCCCGACCTCAGGATCATCGCAGCGAACGCCCCGAACGGGGCGCTTATCAAAGCTTAATTCCCATAATCCCAACTCAGGAATATAAGAATAGTCTTCTTTGCGCGCGAGCCTGAAAATATTACTCACTGTCGGCTTCTTCGCTTATTTCGGGGGTAGACAGTTCTTCAAGCTTATTTTTAAGAATAGTCTCAATGTCCTCGTCAGGGTTATCAATGTCTTGAGGGTTAATATTTAACAACTCAAGAATGACGCTATATTGAGATTTAGAGAGGGAAAGGCGGTAGGCTTGCTCTTTTGGAGCACGCTCTATATTACGATTCAGTATTTCACTGATTACCTTTTTTGCCTGCTCGCCGCCTTCACAACGCTGACGCAATTCTTTAATATCATCATCAGATACTTTCGCCAGTTTATTAATAAGATTTAAATCATTAATAAAAGAGTCCTGGACAATTTTCTGTTGTGCTTTAGATAAGCGGAAAACACTCATATATTTACTGACAACAGTTTTATTAGACAGACCATGAATAGCAATAATTTGCTCAGTGGACAGGCCATTATCCTTGTCTTTTTTAATCGAAGCGGCTCTCTCGAAAATATTTAAAGGACGCTTGAGGGTGTTCTCAGAAACATGATCAAGATGTTCTAAAACCTTATCATCATAAGAGACAACTTTAATCTCACATTCAAGTTCAATGCTCTTTTCTTCCTCTACTTCTCTGCCTGCTCTCCAGCGAGATTCACCGCGAAGAATAACAAAGCTATCTTCGTCCTGACCGCGCTTAACAACGATAGGCTCACGGATGCCGTAAATCTTCCCGCTAGGAAGTTCAAGACCAATAGAGCGCTTTAGCTGCTCAATATGTTCCCTTGCTGAAGGGCTGTTCCAGTCTTTACGATCCTGATTACTTTTAGGCTTGAGCTGGCTCAGCTTGACAGTTATAGATTCACTCATTTTTAGTCCTCTTTCTTACCAATAGTGGAAATTAAGCTGTTTACATCAACCGGCGGCTTCTTAGCCGGTTTTGTTTCTGGTTGAGGTATTTCTTCCAGCGGAATATTATCATAATAATCTACCGGAATGTTCTCATCTTTCTGTTGGCTTACTGATTCTTCCAACATGCGCATTAGGTCGGGATCATCTTCAGGATTGAAAGAGTTTTCAACGACTACAGAATCGGAAGGTGAATTTAGTTTCTGTTTTTTTCCTTCTTTTTTACTGTTGTTTGATTGCGATTTTTCTGGTTGTTCAGGTTTATAAAATGAATCATTTTTAGGCTTTACAGGTAAGTCTGTTTTTTCACGCAATGGAATCCAGCAAGTGAAAAGGAACTGCATCAGACCTTCATTGTTATCAAATACACCGACTCTTTTTTTCAAGGCGCGGATAGAGTTTGTAGTAATAAAATGTTCCTCGACTTGTCCTATCATCCGCTTACCTCCCCATCTTTCAGAACCGAAACCATCAGTTTCCACGTCTTCAAGTTTTGTGACTGTTATCGGTTTCGTTCCTGATTCCTGCGCAATCCATTCAGCCGTATCAAACGAGCATTTATAGATAAGTGTCAGGAGTGTGTTAGTCTCAGCGGATGCCTGTAACGCTTCACCATTAACCGTCTTATCAGGGTTCTTTTGTAAGTCGTCACGCTGTTGATAAGCTAGGCCCATGTTAGCGTTTTTTGAAAGCACTGTAGCTAATGCGTTCGCTACATTATCGGACATAATAAAACGTGCCTCATCAAGCATACAGAATTGATGAATTTCCGGGCATGTCTTTACAACATAGTCTTTCCACTCTACCAAAAGAGAAGTAGTAATTTGACGGATAAGATCATCATCCTGTCTTGCTCTAACATATACAACATCGGCATTATCAATAGCTTTATCGACGCTGAAGCTTTCCCCTTTCTTTGGGAAAAGGTTAGGCAATAATCGCCATATAGCTAGCTCTGTTCTTATGTTTGAAGATGCTTCAAAGACCCAATCTTTTTTATTTTCAGGTATGGAACTATCTTTGCCTGAAAGAAGTTTTTCTAAATGAGGTAACGTGCCATCCCAATAATCAGCAATGAAAGACATAACCTCTTTATTCATGTTTTTATAGTGGTCGGCATCAGTACCACCTTTATTCAGGCCAAAGGCTTTATAGAAACGCTCCAGCCTTTCTCGTGTTGAACCTCCCTCAAATGGCGAGTAGTCGCCTAAGCCTGATTCGCCAGTAAGATCCACGACAGAAGGTAATTTCCTGCCCCAGTCTTTACATGACTGCACCATTACGGAATAAATGAAATCATCTGGTTTCTGGTCAAAAAACCATACACCCCAGCCTTTCGAAATACATTGATCTATAGCTACCTGCTGCCAGACGCCTTTACCGGTTTGAGTTGCTCCAATAACCTTTATATTTTTAGATTTAAACTCATCATCTGTAATATAAATAGGCTCGTCATTCGTACCTAAACCCATGAACATATGACCATCTTTATAGTAGTCTCGCGGGTTGAATTGTTTAGACTGAAAGCGATCATTCTCGACGCGAATATCACTGACGTTATCGGCAGTCTGGCTAACTCTATACTTACGTTTCCACGCTGAAATTTTAGGAGCGATCAAGCGTCTGTAAACCACCTGTAAAAAGTAGGGAAGAATAAAAATAGTTATGATGGATAGTACAGAACTGAAATTAAAACTTTGTAGTTTTATATTTCCATAAATCATTTGTAGATATTTAACGCCTTGTTCCTTGCCGAATTGCTGGAAAGCAAGCATCAAAACGAATACGTTAAACAAAGCAAAAGAGGCTATGTAAGCAACGAGTAACTTTGTTTTTAAAAACGCTATGATGTGATCTAAGGCACTCAAACTGTCGCGCTTTGTTATGTGACCACTGAAGGTAAATTGTATTAAAACAGCCAGGATAAATATAAATAAAAACGTCATGCCAGGGTAAGCATGATCATAGACCCACCTCAAAAAACCAATCGCATCAAAATCCATAAACCACCTAATTTTGTTTCCTGTTTAATTGCAAGAGTTTACTCCGCGTAAACTCCCTTCAACGGAAGAAGTTTACTCTGCGTAAACTTCAGAAGATAGAGGCAGAAGTTTACTCCGCGTAAACTTAGTACAAATTTTAATCAGCTATGCTGTATAAAATTAGTACGGCACCCCCTATTTTTACCTCTATTTTTACCCATTGCAAAGCAAAGGGGTAAAAATAGAAGTAAAAATACTAGGTCAAGGGCATGTTTTGAACGTCGCAATGTAATCGACGGGGCGATTACAAAGCGACTTCAAAACACTTTGCGGGATTGATTTACTGGACGTAAATCAAACCCTTAGGGATTCCGCTCGCCGCTCCACCCCCTTCTATTCCGGCCCGGCTGGACGCCGAACCTGCATAGAATTCCCCCGCGCGGCGTCAGACGTCTTCGACGCCTGACCACCCCCCTAAGGCTGCTGCGTTTACACGCTCGCTTTCGTTCCTCAAGCTTCGGGTGTAAACTTGCCCTTAGCGTCGTGTCGCCCTGCACGGTCGAAAAGGCGCGAATCGGCCTTGCGGCCTCAAGCGCGCTTTTCGCCGTTTGTGCTCACTCCGCTTGCGGGGCGCGGCGGTTCCCCCTAGCGGGGAACCTTGCGCCAGACTAAGGGGGGTGGTCAGGCGTCTTCGCCTTTGGCTCGAGCCCTGACGCCGCGCGGATAGCGCGGATTGAACGCTCCGCGCCCCTGCACATCCCTGAACGGGATGTTTCGGGATAGACCGTAAATTGTCGCGTGGGCGCGAAAATTTACTTTGTCCCCGCGTGGGCGCGGGAACAATCTATTCAATCTCTTTAAAGGCTTCACCCGCCCCTTATGGGGGCTTGTTGTTGGTGCATTATGTTGGTGTTGTGCTGCTTGTGTGGTTACGTGATTTTTTACGTAAACCAATTGTGCTTACGTTATTTTCTGCAAGCTACGATTAGCGAATTCTTATGCTGCTCAATAGGCAGCAATCAGAACGATGTTGGAGGATTGTTTGAACGGTCATGAAATCAACGCAGAGAAAAGAAGGAAGGTTGTCCTCTGGCTTGCTAAATTTGGATTCTCAACGCGTGAACTTTTATCACACATGTTGGGTGTTGCTGTTGAAGGGCAAGCCGCTTTTTTTAAGCGGCTTGCTGAGGATGAGATCACGAAGGAAGCCTATGTTTCCGGCACAAGAAAAAGAGTAGTTACGTTAACTCCTGATGGAGTTAAGCAAGCGAAAATTTACGAGCCTACTCTGGCAATCAAGAACTTCAAAAAATTCCCCTTACATACGCTTATTCATGGTTATACCATTCAGTCATTTTTGATTAGTCAGAAAGGCGTACAGGAATTTTATAGTGAGGCTGAGTTAGCTACTCAGACATTTGTAAGACGCCCGGATCTTATTATCGTTAACGAGTCCGGGATAAGAATCGCCATCGAGGTCGAGCTGACGCAGAAAGATGTTAACCGGATTTATTACAACTTCGGTGGTCATGTGCAGGATTGGCAGAAGCAAAAATTTGCGCATGTCATCTATCTGTTTTCATCGCCTGCTGTCCGCGACCATTACGACGAGCTTTATCAAAAAAACCCCTGGCCTAAATTTATATCAGCAACTGGAAATGTTCGTCACATTACGCGAGCGGGATCGTTTGATCCTAGCAACGTCCATAACCACGGACTCGTCTATTTTCACCAGTTTGATTCATACGTTCTATAGGAGTAAATCTGATGCAATTAGCATTTGGGATCATCCCTGATAACCATCCAAAACTTTCGGCGTGGAAGCTTGTTCAGGATGAGATGTACCCAATCAAAGACCTGTACTCTGACGATGCCGTTACCGACGTTTTTGTTGATCGTTTTGACCGTATCAGCGTCATGAAAAAAGGCCAGCTTATACAGGTAGAGAATAAATTTGAGAGCGAAAAAACACTGCTTTCGTTCATCAATCAGCTTGCAATGACGCTTGATCAAAACCGCTTTGATATTGATTCCCCAATACTTGATGCGCGTCTTCCTGACGGGAGTCGTATAAACGCAGTACACGAAGCAGTTTCACCTCAAGGCTCGGCGATTTCCTTACGTAAAGCCCCGCTAAAAATACTGACCGCCCAGCAGTATTTAGATTCAGGTATGTTCACGCAAGAAATGCTCGACTACATGATTGACATGATCGTTGAACAAAAGACGTTCGGCATTTCAGGAAATATGGGTAGTGGTAAAACATCACTTCTGCGATTTCTGTCAGGCTACGTCGATAAACGAACCAGGCTGGTTACTGCTGAAGATACGCAGGAGCTGCATATCAACAAAAACTTTCCGTTTGGCGGCGCACTAGAAGCGCCCCAGCGTAAAGGTAGTTCTATCACGCTACCTATACTCATTCAGGCTACGATGCGTCAGCAACCCGACCGCGTTTGGGTTGGTGAGTTGCGTACAGCCGCCGCCGTTGATGCCACACTTCAAATAACTTATTCCGGCGTTCGTGGATGTGCTTTTACCTTCCACGGAAAAAGCGTTAAACACGCGCTTTCACGTCTTCAGTATCTTCTGGCATCTGCCGGTAAGGTCAGCTATGAGTTAACCGGTGTGCTGTTACGAGATTCTATCGATGTAATCATTCAGACGCATCGTGATCCGCAGTGGGGACGAGTCATTACTGAGATTGGCGAACTGGTAGACGGAGAGGTTCGTTTGCTGTTTAAATTCAATACCAAGACCGGTAAGCACGAAAAACTTTTCTAAGGAGGATGCTATGAGCGAGCGTAGTTTTTTAGGGATAGCAGCAGGGGTTATGATTGCTGTTATTTTCCTGTCTGGCGCTCTTGTTTCGTCAACGACCCTGGACTTTTCTACAGCTTCAACGTTCGTTGCTAAGAACGTCGCACTTTTACTGATAACCGGCGCTCTTGTTTACTTTCATTATCGCTCTGCTACCGATGCCTGGTCTTCATATTCATCGCCCTTATACTGGTACGCATATCCGGTAATATTGAGCCTCCATTTTCTTTCGTGGTGGCCTGTTATTCGGTATACAAACCTACCGGATTTTATTGATCCTTCCTCCTACCTAGCATGGTATCAATCATATCCGTTCCTGATATTTTGTTTATTTGCGTTATTATTAGTTTTAGAGTTGTTGATGAGGAAAATTATTAACGACTGGGCAGATTAATTTGCAATCACAACCGCACCTTTTTCGATAATAAGGTGCGGTTTTCAGGTTTTTATTGATAGCGAATTGTAAAAATTGTAAAATCCTCTCCGCCAAATTTGATTACTTCTTTTTTGGCGCTGACCTTCTTCTCGGTGAGCCATCAGGCTTAAATTCGGGCGGGGGGTTAATAGGAGTACGGTCTTTTTCTGCAAGACTAAGCCAGTGCTCCTTTTCGTCCAGGGACTGGCTTTTTTCTGCGTTTATCGTCATCACGATTTCTGTAGCGTCTATCCCCAGGGCTTTAGCGATAACTAAGCACTTTTCTCGGCTTAAAAAAACCTTCCCATACTTCAGCGTGGTGATGTACTGCCTGCTTACTTCCAGGTAGTCAGCAATCTTCGCGTTCGTATTCAAATTCGTGTGGCGCTTCAGCGCTTCAATGTAATCGTAAAGTTTATTCATCGTTAGTGTTGAACCGTTAAACGTTCGATGCTATAAATTCATTATGTAATAGTGAATGGTTTACATAAGACATGCAAGACACAAAGACTGAACTCAACCCAAACCTGAAAAACTCGCGCGTTTTCAACTCCCGTCGTGAGAAGTGGGGGCTGCCGCAGGAGATGGTGCTTGTGCTGCTCCTAGTGAATCTTTTCGCGCTATTCCTTGCCATCAAATACTGGAGCATTTTTTCAGGATTGGGCATGGCTCTGTTCGCGGTCGTTACGGTCATGCCTATGTACCTCATTCACCGTGAAGATCGTGATGCTCATATTGTCTGGCGCAAAGTCATTTTTGGCTCTGGCAATATGAACAACAGCAAAACCAAAGTTCGCAAAGTCCGTTTTATTTCGTTAAATCCAACTAAGGGTAATGTACATGATTCACAACGCGTTAAGTAAAATTTCTGCGAATTTCCAGCGCGCAAAGACCGCACTGATTGCGGTTTCTGCGATGCTGGCGACGCAACAAGCAATGGCGGCTAACAACGAAGTAACGCTGCCTTCTTCCGATCTTGACTGGCTCAACAAAGGCATTCAGTTCTTCCAGTCAATTGTAGATGCTGTCAGCGGTGCCGGTGTCCTGCTTATCGTTTTCCTGTCTGCCTGTGTTGCGGTTGCCCTGTGGATTCTGGTTCCCAAAAATTCTGGTCAGGCAATGGGCTTAATGGCTCGATGCGCGGCAGGCGGCATCATCCTGTTCAACATTGCGCTGGTTATCGCCTCGCTTCAAAAGTAACGGAGAACGATCCTTATGCCTTCAGGACAGTATAACGAACAGCTTGCATTAGCTGGTCACGAAAACGATGTTGCCTTTACCTATACTGGCTCTGTGATTGGTGGTCTGTCCCTTCAGGGTTTAGACCCTTCATCGGTGACTGAATCAATGCGCAAGACGATCAGTCTGCTCATTCGCAACGTTATCCAGTTGTTACCGGCTAACGTTACGCTGTCGCAATACTATGTTCACTTTGAAGGCGCTAAGGTAAAGCTGGCAGCGCGTGAAAATCCGCGTAGCCAGCTTTTATCAAAACGTAGGCAATCATTCCTCAATAAAGTGAGGAACCTCAACGATTCCCGTCTTTTCTGGTTGATCGAGGTCACACCGGATGAAGACCTGAACAGTATTTTCTCGACTACATTTTTCAAAAACCTCTTTAACGGTGTGTTTGATGAAGACGCCCGTAAGCGCATCGGCCTTGTCTTTAAAGAGCGTGATGCCTTTAAAGTGGAAATAGAGGAGTTTGAGAAACAGTGCCGTAAACTCAAAGATACCCTGAACGACTTACAGCTCCGTCTGTCTTTCTTTTCGCCTGAAAATGAAGAATTAGGCGCTGAGGGTATCTGGAAGCTGCAAAAATTCCTGGCTAACTTCAATCCTCGCTACATGACCAATAAGCCAACACCATTACCTGTAGAGGATTGGGATCACTTTGCGCTGGACGGTGAAAACATCACGAACGTGATGTTCAATGGCGTTCCCATGCTCAAAATCGACGGCGCACAGCCGGTTTATCTGCGTATCGCAAGTGTGACGCAATTCGGTAAAGAGCATGTCCCGGAGGCGCTCTGGTCGGTCAAGGAAAGCGGTAAAGCGCCGGTCATGGCTAAAGGTAACTATGTCTACTTTACCCGTTACGCACCGGCCTCATCCTTTAAGCGCAGCCTGATCATTGCAGCAAAGGAAAACGAGCTGGTTCGCAACCAGATTAAGCTAACAGATTTAATGTCCAACAAAATTGGTGCGGAACGTCTGGAAGGCAAAATCAAGGCTAATCCTCACCTTCAGGCTATGCAAGATGAGTTGTCTGAGGCGACTTACTCGGCTGACAGACTCGGCTACTTCGTGTCATGTGTCGCCGTATTTGATACTGACCCTCAGGCACTTATTAATTCCTCAAAGGCGCTGGACGGGATTCTCAGTAACAATATGACTCTGGTGTGGGAAGGTGCTGGCCTTGAAACTGCTTACTTTGCCATGCAGCCAGGCTATGCAAAATCCACTTTCAGGACGCTTACTTTTAACACTTCTCAGGCTGGCGCGGCTTCCCTGTTTTTCCGTTCTCATCAGGGCATTAAACGCTGGAAGAAAGGCATGGAAGATGAAGAAGCTATTTACATTTTGGAATCTGACGACGGCGTTCCTTTCTATTTCACGCAGGTAATCGGCGAGAAAAGCCTGGTTATAGGTGTTGGGCCAACCCGTACCGGTAAGTCTTTCTTCAAAAATACAATAGCCTCTCATTTCACCAAGATTGGCGGTATATACAGTTCGCTCGACGTTGATCAGGGAACCATTCCTTTAGCCAACTTCTTCCAGGGAGACGGAGCCGCATTTACCCTTTCAGACCAGCTAAAAGCCGGTATGAACACGTTTTCGACTGCGGAAAGTGATAACGACAGCGAATTTATTATTCACGTAATTGAGCAGATTAAGCTGATGCTGCAATTCAATGACCGTGAAGAAGACCGCACGTTATCAACTGAAGAAACCAAAGATCTCTCTATTGCCGTACAGGGATTACTGCACCAGGAATACTCAGGCATTGAAGGGCGCTTGTCTGTTAACCGTCTTGAAACGCTTATGTCTAAATGCCCGTCCTCTATACAAAATAAGATGGCATCGTTCTATGGCGATGGTTATTACGCACGACTTTTTGACAATGAGGATGATGCTATTGGGAAGCTTGATCGCCCGGTATCAGTTTATAACCTCGCCTCTGTGAAGGACAAAAAGCAGCTCGCGCAGCTCCTGCAACATGAGATCTTTTTCCGTACTGTGCGCCTGTTCGAATCAGCCAAATATCGTGAAACTCCTAAATTCATGGATATTGACGAAGCACAATATACGCTCTCGGTTCCGGGTGCTGCTGATTGGGCGATTGCTAAAGCACGTACATGGTTCAAACATGGCGGCGGTATGGGCTTCTGGACACAGAACCCGGATCACTACAGCAACCTCGACGAATGGCAGACGCTGCGTTCGTCTGCCTCAGTATTTGTATTTATGCCCGATCAGGAAGCGATTACTGAGACTTACGTAAAAGCTTTCGACCTCGACCCTGAAGAAGTCGAGATCATCCGCACAATGAAGCCTAAGCAACAGGCATACATCATCATTCCAGACCTGCAAATTGCTAAGGTCGTGAATCTGATTGTCGAAGCTGAACAGTACGTTATATGTACTTCTACAGCGCATGAAGCCGCGCTTGCGGAGCGTACCTATCAGAAACATGACGACATTGACGCAGCCATTGACGAAATTTTGGCAACGCTGAAACTGCCAAAGACGCCGGTAGAAGATACCGATGAAGAAGAGGTGATTTACCAATGAAACGTTGCCTTTTAGCACTCCTAATCTCAGCCGCTTTAAGTGGACAGGCATTATCTATTGGCGTTCCTGTCATGGACGGCGCACAGATTGCAGGTCAGATACGCGAGCTTTCGCAGGGACTGCGCAATTATGACCAGTACCTGCAACAGACCGGACTCAGTAACAGTCAGCTTCTACAAGCCTATAAAGACTATGACCAGATGCTGACCGACTATAAGCAGGTATTACGTGAAGCACAGCGCCTGAAAGCAACGCTTCAGGGACAGAATCTGGAGACGTTCCTGAACCGTCTGAAGCAGATTGATATGTACGATCCGCGCTACTCCAGAGGGGATGATGCGCATGTTGGCGATCAGCCCTGGGATGATGCGATTGAACGTAATAAATTGCTGAACGGCTGGGGCATGTCTGATGAGGAATGGTCTCAGATGAACTCTGAAATTCCTTATACCGCTAACGACAGAGAGCGCGCAAAAGAAATCTTCCAGTACCGGAAACGCAAAGCTGAGGGTGCTGTCCGTCAGGATCTCGCCAGCCGTAAAACTGACGAGTCACTGATTGAGCAGACCAAACGTGCCGACGAGCTGGGTTCGGCACTGGATGATTTAGGCGATAACGATGCGCTTGCAACACAACAGCTTATGGCTCGCCAGAATCAGATGATTATCGATCAGAACCTCGAAATGCAGGCTCAGAAAAATACTGAGTTCAAAATGTCGAATCAGATCGCAAATGACTATTTCAATAACATGGCAAAAGCCCGCGAGCGCCGCGAAAAAGCCATGTCCAAAGCTTACAAAGAGGGCAACTAATGAAGCCGCATATCCTGATTGTTTCACTGTCTATGATTTTACTGTCAGCTAACGCAGTAGCTGCCGGTAATTATATTGACCCGGCACAAAAGGAGATTGACCAGAAACATAAGGCGCTTGTTGCTAAATATAAGAAATCATGCTCGGCAAATAACAAAGTAAGTTGTCTTCTGGAAGCCAAATCGAAAGCGAGTGATGAAGTTCCCAATCGTGGCAGTGTGTCTTATTCAAAGAGCCAGTATGGTTCGCTGAATAAGACACAGGCAAAGAACAAGGTCAAAGAGCTTGTTGCTTTATATGACAAGCTGGATGGACAGAGTTCTGCGTCGTGGGACGGAAAAATTACGCAGCGCCAGATTGAGTCTGAGATTAAATGGATTATGTCATACAGACTTGAACAATCCATGCCAGATATTTATACGGCGAAAATGTATGTGGGCGCATCGCTTAATTAATTAAGCGGCGTTTTTAGAAAAAATTACGGCTAGCCGTAAGGAGATTCCTTTGTCTAAACAAACCTGCTTGATTATTTTTGCGGCGCTGTTTGCTGCGTTCCCGGCCTTTGCCGGTACGAACGTACTTGTCGCTAATATAGATCAGAATATTGGTGAATATGTCAGCGCAATATTATCCTCGAACGGTAGTAATATTTTCCGTCTCGTTATGGCTGTTGCTACATTTCTGCTTTTTACGTGCCTTGTAATTGAGGTTGTAAAATTCATTGGTGGTGACGTGGATTGGGTGAGCATCGCAACCCTTATCATTATCTGGTTTGGCACAATGGCATTTATTGCCAGCTATTTCACTGTGACGGAAGTCATTAAACATATATTCATTGAGGTTCAGGAAGAATTCCAGTACCTGACTATTGGATCAAGAGACAAGATGTTTCTTTCTGACTTCATAGATCGCACCTTGCTTCAGGCTATACAGGCTCCAGACGTAGGTTTTACAGACTCTATCTGGATGTGGCTCATGGCTGCGTTGTGGGGAATAGTGTCAGTCATCCTACAGTTCTGCTTCTATCTGTCAGACGTGTACGCAACGCTCGGTATCTCGCTTGCTCAGATGATTGGTGTGCTCTTTATACCGTTTGTCATTGCGCCGTGGACACGGAAAATATTTGATGGATGGTTTCAGTTCTTTATCGGTTGGGGTATTTGCGGAATCATTTTAAGGCTAACGTGCTTGCTGGCAATGCTTATTATGAAGGCTTCAATTAACGCGGCTGGCTCCTTTGAGAATCCGGGGCAAAGTTTTATGGACGGGAATTACAACGTAACGGCTCCTATCGTTATCACTATGGATAATATTGAGCTTTTGATTGCTCTTATTGTGTTCGGGATTATGGCCTGCGTCCTGGTTCTTAGTTCTTTCGCTTTTGCTAAACAACTGGCTTCAGGTGTCGGAAGTGCTAGCGGTGCAGCAAGTAATGGCGCTAAGGCTCTCGCAGTCAAAGCAATTAAACTGGTCATTTAGGTAGGATAATATGCCTGTAGATAAAAGTACGATTGAAAAACAAAACCGCACTGCTGATAAGACTAAGTTTGCAGTGTTGAAGACAGAGAGAACCTATTTACTTGTCGGTCTTGTCTTTATGGTGCTGGTAAATAGCTGGTCAGTTTATCGCTCTGGTGTGGCGGTTGAAAACGCGAAAAATACGCGTGAGGTGGTGTGGGTTAAGTTACTTCCAAATGGAAGCAACGAAGTCAGCAATTTTAAACCTGAAGATGAGCAGCCAGTATTTATCAGGACTATTAACTCAGGACTTGATCACTATATTAAGTCCCGCTATCAGGTTCACGCTGAAACTATCAAGCGCGACTATGCGGAAGCCGGTGTTTTCCTGGGGGATAAACTGTTTGCAGATTTCACAAGCAAAGACGGTTTTTATGCGATTCAGGTTGCATCTGATATCGCGGATAAACCGGACAGTAAGCCAAGAAAAGACATAACAAATGTTCGGTTTGACCATTATGACCAAATCGAAGGGGATTTCTCAGGCACGAAAAAACCGGTGATACGTACAACCATCACCTGGAACGAAGAAGAATATAAAGCAGACGGCACGAAAAAACCGCCGGTTCAGAAAATGCAGCGCATTACCTGGACGTTGCTCGACAGAAGTGAGATCAGCAAAAAAAGCGATGGCTGGCTGCGCCTTAATCCGCTGGGCATTGAAATTTTAACCAAAGATGAAATTGATAGGTAAGACGATGAAACTCAAAAACACTCTCTCTGTAACAGCTTTAGTCCTGAGCGCCTTTGCCTACTCAAATGCCCAGGCCGAGCAGTGCCGTATGGTCAACTGGAAGGAAAACATGGTGCTGCGCGTGAACTCTGCGCTGTACCTCGGTACACGCGTTCAGCTCCCGGAGGGGACGCAGATTGTTACGCAGCAACCTAAGAACAGTAACCTTCTGTGGGACGTTGACGGCGCAGCAAACCAGATTCTTATTCGCCCTACTTCTGGCGAACCTGGCGGCGAGAAAACAATGGCGACCGTTTTCCTGACAAATGGACAGGCGCTGGACATTGAAGGAACCCGCGTATCATCCGAGGCTAATCAGCCCTGTGTTGTGATCCGGGGCGGTTCCATTCTGAGCCGTACAGACCGCAGCGCGATTAACTCCTATTCAATGGGGGCTGGTAATGCCGCCGCAGCGGAACAGGCGAGCGCACTGCGTGAGCAGCTCAACGAAGCGCGCCTTGACGCTGACCAGAACAAACGGACAGCCGTAGTGGAAGCACTGCGCAAGTACCGCTATCACATCTTCACCCGCTACAACTGGTCTACTGGAAAAGGCTTTGCCGGTAAAAACGTCATCGCAGACGTGTACGACGACGGGCGCTTTACCTATATCCGTCTTACTAACCCAAATCGCGGGTTAATGGCTGTGCAGGCTGAAGTGGGCGGTAAACCTGCCATAGTGCCGACTGATTATGACGATGCCTATGCGATCTACAGCATGTCCGGCATTTACCCGAAATTTACCTTAACGCTTGATGGCGTGAAGCTGGAAGTCACCCGCGCCGACAATGCGACTAACGGGGAATCCTAAGATGGAAGAACGCCAAAACCGGGTAGACGAAAAGCCCGCTACCTACAAAAAAAAGGGGCAGATGTACCTCCTGATTTTAATAGGGGTAATCGCGCTGCTTCTCACTATCAATATGTTTTACAGCCTCAGTCAGAAGAAAGACGACACAGAGGGAAACAAGCAGGATAAGCCAGCAGCCACACAGGGCGACACGGCAAACAACGATCCTGATCGATTTAAAAGCCTGCTCGATGCGCGTCAAAAGGAGCTGGATAAAAAAGCCAGCGCCCCCGCTGCGAAAAGCCCTTATGACGGCGTAAAACTGCCGTCGAAAGCGGCACAGTCTGAAGGGACGGACGGCGGCGCAGACGGTGAATCAAGCCAGGGCTCTGGCGGTGGAAAAGATCTTGTGTCTGAAGCCAAGCGCCGGTTTGAAGCTGAAGAAGTTCTGCGTGCGCTTAAAGCCCGTCAGACACGCTACAGCGACACCGGTAGCGCGGTAGGCTCATCATCTTCAGTAAGCCCGTACAGTGCGCCTGGGGCATCGTCTGGTTCGTCGCGGTCGTTACGCGGTAACAAGGATGATAACGCCAGCCGGATTGCGCAGATTGACCAGGTACAAAGCCAGCTCCAGAGCCGAATCAAAATGATGGAGGCGCAGGCCGCAAACGGGGATGAAGAAGCGCGTCAAAACCTTGCAGCAGCCCGGAGAGACGTTGATGCACAACGAGCTGAAGCGGGTGCAGGTGGTAGCAGCAGCGCGGCTAACGGTGGTTCAGGTATGCGCGGCGATTTTGGCGGTACTCAGGGCGGCGCAACTGTACCGGAGGACATCGTAGGTTACTCAGCAGACAACGAATATAAAGCCAGCACGGAAGGAAAGGTGAAGCTGCCGGTTGGTGCTGAAATCAACGCTATCACGACCTATACGGCTATTTCTGACTATACAGGCGGCACGATGAAAGCGATGGTCACGAATGACATTTACGATGCCACTAAATCCTACATCCTGGCCCCGAAGGGAAGCCAGTTGTTAATCAAGGTTGTGAAGGCTTCCAACGTTAATGAAATGCTGCAAAACCGCCTTGCCTTTACTGTGCGCTGGCTGGTTCTGCCAGATGGTAAGCGTATCGATTTTCGGAAGGCCAGCGTCCTTGATCGTATGGGTACGCCAGCGGTTGAAGCGGATGAAGTGGATTATCACGTTACCGCTCAGATTCTCGGTGTCACGGCCTACGCCCTGATCGGGACGAAGACCAGTTATGAAGGAACGGGCGACGGTAATGAGTCTTTCGCCGGTAATTTCGGTGAGGGTGCGCGTCAGCAGTCGAACAGTATCGCTCAGAAATATCTCCAGGTAGTGCCAACCGCCACCATTCATGCCGGTGCGCCGATTCGCATCATTACTGAAGATGAAATGTTTATTAAACCGTGGAAGATGCTTTATGAAAGCTATGTTAACTAAATCTCTGACCGTAGCCTGTGCGCTGGCTCTTTCGTTTACCGCCAGCGCAGCCAGCAACCCATTTAGCAGCAGCCGCGTTACAGAGGCAAAGCCGGTTTATCGTGTGACGCAGGAAAACACCGTTAACCGCGGCGCTCAGTACGGCTATGACGTAAATGTAAACGGTCCTTTCACCCCTGGCGGCAATATTGCGGCTAACGCTAAAGACCCGCGCTGGAATTACGTCGATCCGCTTACCGTCTATATGCGTACCGTATGGCCTGAAGACGTGCAGACCGTTCGTCAGGCCGTTGAATACCTGCTTGAGCCTACCGGTTATCGCCTAGTGACCCGTTACCCTGCACCGCGAGAGGCGGCGCTGCTGGTCGATAAGCCGATTCCACCGATTGCTAAAGTACACCGCACTATGCCGGTTCTCGATGCCCTTCAGATGCTTGTCGGGCTTGATCACAGCGTTGTCGTCGATCACGCGCATCACCTGGTGTCTTTCCAAAAATAGGTAACTGTCATGAAAAAATCAGCTCTCATTGTGCTTTCCCTGCTTCTGCTGGCTGGGTGTACAACTCAGAAATTTCAGGGCGGTAGCGGTCAGCTTTTCCAGCTCTCGCAGCGCAACGTGGTTTACCGTGATCTCACCGTTCCGGTAAGCCTGGGTAATGAACCCGTTCGTCAGAAGAACGTAACCGCCCCGGATATTGCGCCATGAAAAAAGCAACGCTGCTGATAACGTTGCTTCTGTCTGCTGGCAGCCCTGTATGGGCTGCCGGTAATAGTGACGCAGAGGCCATCTATTCATCGCTGTACGGCGAGAAAGCTGATTCACCCCGCCCTGCTGTAGCCGCTGCTGCCCTCTCTGAGCAAGGCGATCAGGAACAGGCTTCTGCTGAATGGACTACAGCTATGCAGCGTGCATGGGGCAAAACCCGCGATTTAAGCGATTTGGCAGTCGTACAGAAAGCGGTAGTGCGAGAAATCCAGGAGGTTGTTAAGCATCCTGTCGTTAACGGGGTTAAGCGCAATGTTCCCGGCGATATTGACGCCATTATTAAAAAGTACGCTGCACAGTACGGCATCAGTGAAGTCCTGGTCCGCGCCCTGATTCAGGTGGAGTCTAATTTCAACCCGAAAGCTATCAGCTCTGTGGGGGCAAAAGGGCTGATGCAGCTCATGCCGGTACATACCGAAAAACAAGGTGTAGACCCTTATGACCCGGATCAGAACGTCAAAACGGGCATGGGCTACCTCTCGCATCTTTTAGCCAAATACAACGATCTGGAGCTGGCGCTTGCAGCGTACAACGCCGGAGAAACCAACGTAGACAAATACGGCGGCATTCCCCCTTTTAAGGAAACGCAGATTTATGTCAAAAAAATCATGGCTCTTTTGGGAGGCTAAATGAAACACGCTTTTTTATGTGCGGCTTTGGCTGCTGCCCTTTTTTCACCGTTAAGCCACGCTGCCGATGAGTACGACGATTACGCAGATGATCAGGAGCAGGCTTTACAAGACATGCAGATTCAGCCCAAAGACCCCTGCACAGTTTTCATGTGCATGAGTGAAAAGCTGTACGGCGAGCACAGCAAGGAGTGTGAGCCGGTTATCTCCTACTTCTTTTCCATAAAAAAAATCGGGCGGCATGGGTTCGATCCGTGGAAAACCTTAAAAAAACGCCAGGACAAATTAAATAGCTGTCCGGCTGCTGACCCGGCGCACGTATCAAAAATTCTCGGCAAATTCGGACGTTTGAGGG
Organism: Laupala kohalensis; assembly: GCA_002313205.1. NCBI lineage: Eukaryota > Metazoa > Arthropoda > Insecta > Orthoptera > Trigonidiidae > Laupala > Laupala kohalensis. Next base: position 7,013 of record NNCF01148384.1, on the reverse strand, counting down.
GGTAAATATGATTCGATCATCACAAAACCGGGAGGGCTTTATCCGCAATCCCTGGTCAAAAGAAAATGACGGGATTCACATCGATACCTTTTTTAAGCGTATCGGTCAGGACGCCGGTAAGCGTTGCGGTTGTCATTACGAAATCTATGAGAGGTTTTGCCTCGATAACCTGCTAGACGCGCTCTATAAGCTGGACACGCTGAATAAAAGCGATGCGGAATACGTGAGAAAAGAGGCGGTAAGGCATGGTTATGATCTCACCCTGGAAGGACAGCAGCAGACTGAAAACGCATATAACGAAACCATGACCGAAATTCACCGCCAACAGGAGTAAAGCCATGAAAGAGCAAGAGGATTTAGAACGCTTCCGCATGACGATAGATGAGTACCTGGCAATGATGGAAGAAGACCCGCTGCCGGAAGCAACAATGAACGTATTACGTGAAATTCTCGCAGAGATAAAAAGCGTTACCCCGTCCTTTATCGCACAGACCGGGACACTGGCGAAACTTGCAGAGGAACACTCAGACACGTTCCGGGCGCTGTCGGAAGACCGGAAGCGCTCCTATGAGAGTATTTTCAAAGGTCCGATTTTCTTTGTGTATGACTGACCGATCAGCAGGACGCGCACATAATTTTGCCGTCCTGCTATCAATCTGATGTTCTGCAGGACGATGTGAGGGTTTTTTTTGCTATCAGATTTTGCGCTGCCGGCGACATGGCCAGATGAAAAGTGATAGCAAAAAAGACGCGGCCGGCGAGCTGGCCAACTTGAAAATGATTGCGTTCCGCGTGCCCGGACGCAGCCCGGTAAAATAATTTTGCTATCAAAGGTTTTATATGGCGCTAACGATAAGAACGAAGGAAGCACACGAGGCCGAGCTGGACGCTGTAGGACTGCGTATCGGCGAGAAAACCCGATCACAGACCATGCTTAAATGCCTGATGCAGCACAGGGCGTTATGCGATGAGGTAGCAGCACTGAGGGCAGAACTCAGGAAGGTACAGGCAGAGTGTGACAGCTACAAGAGCCGCATAGAGCGCTTCAGGGACGCACAGAGAGCCTTGTTTGAGTAGTTCAAGGGAACTAACGCCCTTCGGTTGTTCAATCCCGCTACGCATCACAGAGAATCTGTGACGCCTACCGGGATTACCGGTAAAACCAGATCGGGATCTTTATTGGATCTTTCTATCCTAGATAAAAGTAAAGTGATTAGTTATGATTAGCAGCAGAAAGAAGAACCCCCCGGTTATCCTGACTTTGGCGAGTAGGAGATAACCAGGGGGCGGGGGAAGCACCAGTTAGCTAGGAACTGATGCAGCGTAACCAACCTCTTGTGAAGGTTCACTGCCTCAATTTTAGACGTTCACGCTCGTGAAAGTCAACTAACCCTATCTGACTATTTTTTGTGCTTCCCCGTTAGCGGCTGCCGCCTCTGGCGTTATTCGTGTTTGTCCAGTTTGGGATCATGTGTTTGTTACTGGACGGGCGCGGCGGTCGGGCTGAACGGGGAGTTCGTGCATACAGCCCAGCTTGGAGCGAACTATCTAAACAGAGCCGAGAATCAGCAGCGTAAGCTATGAGAAAGCGCCACGCTTCCCGTAAGGGAGAACGGCGGTCAGATTCCGGTAAACTGCACGATAGGAACACAGGAGCGCACGAGGGAGCGACCCGACCGGAAACGGCGGGGATCTTTAAGCTGTGTCAGGTTTCGCCACTTCTGACAGATTCACGGTTGAGCTTTGCTCCCACAGATACGCCTGAAAAGTGTCTGTTTATGTGAACTCTGTCAGGAGGGCGGAGCCTATGAAAAAAGGGGGTGCGCGGCTTGCCTCCTCGCGCTGGCAGACGTTTTTTTTAAGCAGCTTAGATTATGATGTAACTACAGGATGATCGCGGAAGGTCAGATTGAGCGGAGTCAGAAAGGAATCAGAATGAATAAGGAAATTATTACTCTCTTGTCCCTGTGGGTAAGTGGTCAAAGGCTCGTGGGTGTGGTCAATCCTTGTGGTCAGGCTTTGGTCAGCTTGCTGTCCTAGCCTGTCCATCAAGGTTGTCCATACCCTTTAAGAGCCGGTCGCTTGCGATTGTCCACTTATCCATAGGGTACTGGCACGATGCCGCAACTCAGCCAGGGCTCTTAGCGATTACTGCTTTATTGCCCCAAGGCATTACATAGGAACCGTCAGGCCGCTTCAGGCGAATCACTTCTTTCGGGTACTGGCCTTCGCGTTCTATCGACCAGACCTCTTTTTTCTGTGATTCTCCGGCAGTGCTGAGTGTCACCGCGACTGTTTTATCATCCGGCTCTATAATGATACAGCCAGACTCTACCGCCTTACTCATCAGCGATTCAGGACACTTCTTAGTGCCGTACAGCACCGATTTTTTACCGTGATCGTCGATGCTAAGGCCAGGCGATAATGCGATACCTGGCTTTTTCATACCGGTATCGTGAAAAGCAGCCGTTAATACGCTATCTGCTGTGTTCTGTACTTGATCGCAGCCAGCCAGTAAGAAGCAACCGGCAGCTATCCAGGTTTTTATCATCACACCCTCCCTAAAACGGCTTTTCCATGTCAAAAATACCCAGCACTGGAATTATTTCCTGGTTGGCGCGACCGGTGAGCACCAGAAAGCGCCGCCACAGGCCATAGGGGATCTTTTCATCGCCGGATGTGTATGCTCGTATGCGACGACCGCCATTAGCCACGGACAGGCCAAGCAGCACCGCCAGTTTGTTCTCTGAAGCATATTCCGGGAAGCAGTTCTGAAAATGGGCGAACCAGGCTGAAACGAGCGCCGCAGCGGGCGGTTCCCAGCCCTCATCGAGGGTGCGCAGGTGTTTGTCACCATAGGCAGCGGAATCGATGCCGGACGCAGCCGGATAACGCGGGGCGTTCAGGTTTGCCCGTAACTGATCACAGCCCGCTTCAGCACCACGCTGAAGCAGCAACATACGTTGTTCATCGATACCAGGGAGATCTATTGAAATGCTCATACAATCCTCTCTGTGGAGAAATAAGGGCAGTAACCTGCCCTTATGCTTGATAGCGTCCTAACGCGATAGGTTTAACGCGGCTGAAGCGCGATATGCTTGATATCAGAAACGCGTATGTTCACTAAAGTCAGTGTGCCGGTAGCAACTGGTTCCCACATGCCCTGTGCATGTATGTGCATCAGGCAGTAATACAGGTAGCGTGGAAGCAGTAAATCCGTCCTGACTACCTTGATCCCGATATGCTCAGGATTAAACGTGTATGTGGGTTCCCCTACCGCTTTCACGGTTCCTCTGCGCACAATCCAGAAATCAGCGTCTGGAGCGTTTACAGAGACTTTGGCTACATCTTGCAGTCTCATCGTTACTCCTGAATAACTAGCCTTCCCGGTCGGGCGGCTTTCTGTATTCGGGCGTAACTATATCAAGCAGTTGCGCTTTTGTGGTTCAGACTAACCCCACTAAAAGCCTTATTCGTTACCCTTATGCGATTTCAGCTCTTTCATGAACTTCAGCACGTCAGCGTACCGAAACCTGCGGGTTTGGCCTGTCTGGTGATACAGCGCAGGCGGCAACGCAACGCCATACACTTCACCTGTTGTCCTGTATTTGTGTATCAGCTCACCTTCTTTGATGTTTAGCCAGTCTGCGAACTCTTTGGTAGAAATTTCCATCTTTAAAGCCTAGCATTCTTAGGTAAACCCTTAGGATGTTCTCAGGAATTCCAAAGGAATCCTAAGGGATTTCCTTAGGGTTTATATAAGGACTCTTAACTCATTCTGCCGCTTTCACGGTCAGACATAAGTTTTTCATACATGCCACTTTCGTGACCGGGTAACAACGAAATGTTGGTTATGTTGAAGCGTTCTAAAACGCGCTGGAAGTGATCCAGTGTCAGGCTTTCCGGTTCGGCCTCATCCAGATTGCTGTAAAGCGGCTCATCGGCGTCAGGCTCGATAACCATAAAGAACCAGCTCATTGGTTCATCCCAGCCCAGCAATACCTCTACCGTGCCGTTCGGTGTCTCTCCATCCAGTCTGTACTGACTCATCGCATTTCCTCAGGATGTTTTTAGTGTTTCCTTAGGAAATCCCACGGATTCCCCAAAGACGTTACAGCGCCCCGTCTCTTTCGAATTTTTCTCTTAACGCTTCCATGATGTAGCTTGAGAAATCCAGAACGGTTCGGTTTGATTCACGCAGTGCCTGGTGTGCGTCGAAGTAGCTCGCCGGAATTGCCTTGAGTGTCTTCGTGCGCACTTCTCTTTTAGCCGGTGCATCGGCTGCCGCTGGCGTGTTCACTTTCAGCATTGCAGTTCCAAGCTGGTCATCTGCAACCGCTTGATAAAAGCTTGCTTTATTTCTCTTGTTTGTCATTGAGGAAACCTCAGATAGTGCATAATAGAATTATTTAAGGAATCCTAAGGATGTTCTAAGGATTCCCGTAAGAATTCCATTGTATATCATTCTTCGCTGGATAGCAGCGCCTGAATCTCAGCGACAACCTTCCGCAGCTCGCGCCCTGCCGGTGATGCCCTGCCGTTTTTAAGCTCAGTGATCCCCTGCCCGGTTTCCAGACTTTCCTGGAAGCCATAGCGACCGGTGCGATACGGCAAACGGCTAGTAAGCAGTTTCATGTGGCGGCTTTCGGCTATCTGATTTTCCATCTTCGGGAAGTTCTTTTTATTCGGCGGCGTCTTGCAGAGCAGAACATGAGTGACCAGCTCAAAGCCGATTTGCTTGCTGATATCTGCCAGGACGTGATCGAATGAGGCCAGGCCAATCAGCTCGGTCGGGCTGTCGTTCGCCGGAACAATCACCAGATCAGCGACCGCAACCACGGAGCGGGTAAGCTCGGAGTCAAAGCCGCCGCAGTCAACGTAAACCAGCTTACCGGCCTCATCGCGTTCGCGGATGTAGCTCATCAGCTCTTTTTTATTGTTGAAGGTCGTAACAGGCCATTTCGCCTCATCTGGGCGCAGGCTGTTAAGGATGCTGATCCCCTTATGAACATCGATATCGATAACGTCATCCGGGCGCAGCTCGCCGATGAGATGAACTGACGTGGTGGTTTTCCCGGTGCCGCCTTTGTTGTGTGCTGCTGCGATAACTGTCATAGCCGTTTTCCTTGTGTGCATTGGATAGGGACATATTACATAATCCTTTTGGATGTTCAAAGGATTTATTAGGGATTTCCCTAAGGTTTCCATAAGGAATCTTTAACGCAGCGCAAAAAAAAACCGAACACTCAGAGAGTGTCCGGCTGATCAGGCGTTAACCTGTGTTAAACCAGCTTGATAAACTTCAGGTAAGCCCTGATGCCGTCAGCCTGGTTTTTCCTGTCTGCTTCCACAAAAAACGCTTCGAGCGCTAGTAACGCATCGTGAAAAGCCTGGTCGCGGGTGCGCTCAAAAACAGCGTTAAGCACATCAAACGTCAGCGCCATGCCTAGCTGATGGTTGTCTATCGACACCGAGAAGTTACCGATCCTGATGGTAAAAACCCGTTCATCTGCCGGACAGAAGTAGAAACCACCGTTGCTCAGTTCCATGAATGACCAGCCCTGCCGGTGAAACTCAGGCAGACCGGTAACGTACTTATCAAACAACCGGTGTATCAGCATTTCCAGCATTACAGCCTTGCCGTTGATGCAGCTTTTCAGCCTGGACTCAACCGTATAAAGGTAAAACTCATCGCTGTTACGGATTGCGGAAATTTCAGGGGTTAGGGTTTTCATAATGGCTCCTGACGGGAACCATATCGCCAGCGGCGATACAGTTCGCCGTAGCTGGAAGGGATTAAAAGGTGCGTTGCAACCGGCTATAGCGCACGTTGACCGGTAGCTTCATCATAACAATGAATGGTACGACTCACCAGGACAGGGCAAGGGGGCAATTTTGCAATCAAATCTGCGACCGGCGCCGCGCAGCTCGCGCACCGGATGATTGCAAATTTCACGGCCAGATCGCCCTGCAGGGCGTTCTGGTGATTGCAAATCAGGGTAAGCTCATCGGGTTTTCTGGCGGGTACGAAAAGCGGATTGTGTGATTTAGGCCAATTCCGACATCCAGCGCGAACACGCGCAGATAGTGCTGGGTGCTTTTGAAATCCTTATGCCCCATGTACGCCTGCAACGTAAGCGGCAGCGCCCCGTTCATTGCAAGGTGCATAGCGAATGAGTGCCGGAAGGTTTTCGGGCTGATTGCGGGGATGGTGAATTTCACGCCGCGCAGCTCGCACTCAGCCAGGGCGTTTTGCAGCCAGTGCCGGGCGGTGTCGTCGGTGATCTCCCATACCGGCTTTGTGCGGTGTCGGGTGAAAGTCGCCAGGTGATCGCGCAGCCGTACAACAAACGCCTCATCGAGCAGCGGCACGGCGCGTTTAACCGGCTCTCCCTTGCGTGGGCGTCCGGGGCGTGGCTGCTGTCGCTGTTTAAGCGTATACAGCACGACATACGGCCTTCTTGCATCGAGGACAATATCAGCCGGGGTGACCGCTAACGCCTCGTTGATCCGTGCGCCGCTGTTCCAGAGGAAATCAAACAGCATCCGCTGGCGCAGGTCGCCCACGGCATCGAGCAACACGCCGACTTCAGGCGCAAGCAGGTATTTCGGATAGCCGGTTGTCTCGGCGGCGAGGTCGCGCATGGCGGCGGCAAGCGGGTAGTCCATACCAAATCGCGCCGATGGGGTTCCGGGCGTCGTGACGCCGCTACGTGAAATCTGAAGGATTTCGGGGAGAAAGCTACTCAATTTTTTAAATCTCCGCACCACTGGCCTGTTACGTCTATTTTGACGTAACCGGGCGGGCTGTGCGCGAAGAAAAACTCCGCTGGCGGTAAATCGCATTCGGTTAAACCCTTCTCTACCGGAGTTTAACCGAATGGCGCAGCCGGTTAAGTGGCGCGGTCTGCCCCGGAGCTGACCGCCCGAACACTATATATGGTATGCGTCTCAGCTGAGACAGGCACAACATATAGTAATGAGCGCCGCAGCGGGGCGATTCGGTGTTATTG
>NNCF01148332.1:0-22145 GCA_002313205.1 Laupala kohalensis | reverse complement strand
GTAAGTGGAAGTAATGCCAGACTCAGCTCGGGGCCCCGTGTTCGCCAAACACGTACTTACTAGATGTAAGTCCCCTGGGGGGCCTTAACAGTATCCATCATGCAGGAGTCCTCATTGCAACTGGTGCTTTCCGCACCAATCGAATAGAATGCTTACTAGTAGACGCTGGCGAAACATCTCTTAACAAGAGACGTTATATTAAACTTGGATCTTACGGAGTGAAACTGATGGTTTCAAATCACCCCACTCTGCAACACCTACATTCTCCGAAATTTATTTTATCTTACGCCGCAAGACTTTCGTTACCCCGCCCAACGGGTGTCCGTTTAAACAACTGCTAGAGGAAAATGTCATCCTACCCACACACTCTAACACCACCTTGGCCCTTCATGAAACCAACCATCGACTTTCGGCTGTCTCAACTTTCAAAGCAAGACACTCCTGCTGCTGTGTACACTTCGGAGAATTAGAAAACCTCTATTTGGATCATATGTTTATATACACTGATGACTCAGCAATGAATAATTCCGTTGGTACTGGTTTCCACTGCCATAGTGCCACCCGTTCTTTTCGCCTCCATTCATTTTGCAGCGTGTACACTGTTGAAAAATTTGCAATCCTTGAGGCGCTGAAGTTCATTCAGCTATCTTCAATACGGCGTGTGGTTCTCTGCAGTGCGCTCGGTGGTCAGTGTTTTCACTGTACACTTCTGACACCCTTAAGCTGACAATTCAGAATCTAATAAGACACCTAGTATTTCAAAGTTTTGAAATTGAGTTCCACGGCACGTGGGTATTCTGGGTAATGAAGAAGCTGATGAGGCAGCGAAGCGGAGAACACAGAGGGCGGTCCTTGACCTTTCATCTGTTCCTACGTCAGATTCAAAGGTTAATCTATAAGATCGTCTCTTCTTGGGACATGGCAAGCCGAATGGCAAACTCGCGCCTTCAAGCTGAGGAAGGTAAGAGACTCTGTAAAGGCCTGGGTTTCATCATCCCGTGCGAACAGACGTGAAGAAGTAATCCTTACATGTCTTCGTATTGGCCACAGCTATCTTACCCATGGTCATCTCTTACGCGGTGAACTTCCCCCATCTGTGAAACTTGCAACACAACACTTACCGTGGAACAATTTCTTCTCTCAACTATAGTGTCTCAACTATAGTACCAGCCGACGGCGACACAATCTACCCAACAGTTTGAACGTTATGCTGGGGAAAAATGAACCGATTGTGATACGTTTTCTGATTATTTCAGGAATGTGGCCTGTGGAACCGTATCTGATCTTTCTTCGTATATCATTACTCAAATCCGTACACGAAACGGGGCTCTTCCCACAAGTTCTCGGGTTTGGATTTACATCTCATTTTTTCCTTTACTTTGAATCCAAATTTTTTTTTTCTGTTTTTATAATTTTTTATATTTGTATGTATTGTAATTCAGGAGCGTTTTAGTGGGTATGGTCGAGTCATTCGGCGAGTCCCACACGTGGGGAGTGTTATGTTGGCTTTCCCTAGTGCGTAACTGCATTTTCACAAGTTTTTAGGACTAATGATTTCTATGTCGACGAGCCGTAAAGCCCCACCAAAAAAAGAACAACTATGAATTAATAAAGGAATCAGGAAAATCGGATTAGTGGTTCTCTAGTTTTAGGAGGTGTAATAGGTTTTCTGTCAGGCAGACATCAATGTGACATGAATTGATTGAATTCAATGACAGTGCATCTTGGAATTTTACATTCGCTCGCCAATGACGGAAAAATTACCCAGCCAATCAGAAACGCAACGCGCATCGTCCACACACTTTCTATATTCACTCTGGAAGGCAGGTTATAGCTCGGCCGTCTATCGGGAGTTGATGGAAATATGAGATGACGCGGAAATGCTTAAGGATGTCCCAAACAAAATTACTTTTTTTAAACCAATTTGACCGAGAAAAGATGTGTTGCGTTACTTAAGTATCTTATTTCATTTATCTTTATTTTATTTCGTTTTTATTTTATTTTTTAAATATATTACCAATGATTTTTGTTTTAAAAATATTGAATAAAACTACAATTTTTTAAAAACTGACATATATTTACTTAAGAACATGTGACTTAATTTGTTCTAAAAAGATAACGTTCATGATATATATTATATTTTCAGCTTTTAATTCGGTAACAAAGAAATATAATATTAGTCTAAATAACAATGATAACTGCGTATAATTGAAATTTAATTAATTAGTTGCCAATAAGGGTGGTTTGTTTTGCTGCGATTAAATATTTATTTCTTATCTAACAAAAGCTGTTTACTTCCTCATTAGTTAATTGACCATACTAGAATAGAAAATAAAATAGAGAATGTATAGAATATTGATATTTTAAAAAAAAATCTGGTAAATTAATTCAATAATTTTTTAATGTAAAAATGTTAGTAGCATGCAAAATGGATAAGGTTGGTGATGAAGTATTTACCACAAATTTTTTTGTTTAACTCTTTAGTCCCTCTAGAAGACTTTTTGTGGAACAATTGTCTTTTAACTTATATTCATATTTTAATTTATTATCTTGAGAAATATAGTTTCTAGTTAGTACAAGGAAATTCATAAAATAGTCTCAATTGTATTGCGAAGTAAAAAAAATAGAAGTGTTCACAAGTGATTTCTGTATGTTAATATTTCAAATGTACACATTATGGCATGTATTGGAAAGATGGGATAAGAAATGATTTTCATTTTTGATTCCAGGATGTTTGCTCCAAAGTGTGCAGCTTGTGGAAAAGGAATCACACCTGTAGAGGTAAGATTGTTTTTTTAATGAAGTACGAATATAATTAATGTTTGATACTACACATATAAGTGAAACATTTGCTTGCGCCTATTGTTATAGGGCACTGAAGAAACTGTTCGTGTTGTTTCAATGGATAAAGACTTCCATGTAGATTGCTACATTTGTGAAGTAAGTTTGTTAATCCTCATTTTTTATTTTCTCGTATAAGTGAAAGAATTAAATATTTTTACATTTGATTAAAGCTGGTGTTTTTTACTTCCGAGTCTGAAAATACGATTTAAAATTCCAGCTTTTTGCATAATAATACAAAAATGGAATGAAATTTACAAGTTAAACTTTTTGGACAGTAGAATCATTTTTAATGATTTAGTAATGTATGTAAATGATTGTGGAATGTTTATGAAAACATATTTGTGAAAGTGGTTAGAATTGCATACATTTTGTGTGAAAATTAGAATTGCATGTGTATAAGCAAAAGTAAGGTTGGCGCAATTCAAAATGAAATTAACTTGCATAGTCTTGCCAAGCATGTTTATTATTAAAGTTAACTTTCAAAACGACGTGGGCATGGCGAATTCCTTAAAAATGAATGACCAGACCATTCACTGCTCCGCCCTGCAGGTACCATTCTCATTTACTGCTACCAGAACCAGACGACCCTCAGCGTAGCGTATGAGATACCATTGCCATTATTATCAGCTCAACTTGATGACGAGATTATGGCATTAATAAATTTCGTGTCCATTTACTTCTCCAAAATGTTGGCGTCACACGAACCGAAAACTTTGGCCGAAGATCGGACGACACTTGAAAACGAAACCGATCAACTAATGATCACTGAGTCATCTAACAAAGAGAACTCCAAGGTCATCATATATCAGATCGAAAAATAGCTCAGCTCTCTCTCAGAATAACTCAGTAAAGTCGACCAAAATAATCTCGATCAAACTCAGAAAAATCACTCAGAATGTTGTCATAATGATAATAATGATCTTGCAAAGTAATGTCTCGTAATAATCTCTGGAGCGACTCTCGTCCTTGCTTTAGTTGCTCTGTCCTCAATTAGCGTCCTAAAACTTACAGAGAAGGCTCCACCCTTCCTGACGTCGTTATTTTCTTGGGCCAATGATCTCACTTTTTACACTCCACGTGGAGAATTTTTGATTGGTTAATTTTGAATGACGTCTTTTCGTTTTGGACGAATAGCAAAGTTTGATTATCACAATACTTCGTTGTCTCCGAAATCTTGGTGTTTTTCCTATCGAGCCCCTTTCTTTGACATTACACAGGCTCGTGACCCTCATCATTTCACAACGTGATATTTAATACTAGAAAGTTACCTTCGTCCATCTTTGTTCTTGCCAGTGACTTTATTTCAATGCCTCTGTCCCCCGTCATTGACACTTCTTTTTAACCTAAACCCCAGATCTTCGCAGATGTTTTCTGGCCCCTCGTTAATGCTACCTTACGTCAATCATATTTTATTGTTGGCCCATGAGCTTCGTAGCTCGACAGTCAAACCTACTTGTTTACCACTATACCCTCCGTCAATCAACATTCTTGCTAATAGACTCCTTCGTCCGGCGAGAAGCGCCCTGCAACGAACCTTCCTTTTTTCTGTTTTTTTATATATAACCTTACACGTAGTTCTGGGATCTATCTCCAAAATAACCCTAACCTTCCTCCCGAATTTCTATAGTAATTTTCCATTTGCCTTTTCAAAGTACATGTCAACAACGTATCTGGTCAATCATCTCGCACAGCTATTCAATTTTCTTTCCCTAGCCTTCGGTCCCCGCGATCTAACTGCGCAGCATATCAAGACACTCGACTAATATTTTTATGACTTTATACAAAAGGAACCCCCGGGTCTGCACCCTGAACAAACCAAACTTCCCACTCCACTCTCCCTTTCGTCCTGCAGCTGCGTCCCTTCAAAACCATACCCACTCAGGTGCGAAAGTTATTTATGGTCCTATTCTTTTAATAATTTTCAGAATAAATTGTAATTAATAGTAATGAATTAATTATTCATTAGTGTGCGTGTGTTTATATTATAGGCGTTAATTGTTCGAAAATTTGCGCAACCAGACCTGTTTATGTGCGTAGAAGTTTTTTAAACAATATGAGTATTGAATGTTGTAATAGATAGTACATACATTTAATGTTCTGATATGTTTTTTGTTATAATTTGTTCCACCTGATGATAACTTCAACATAAAGTCGAAACATTGTGAGCTTTAAATCACAAATATATTCTGTTGTTCCGTTTAAGGTTATATTTCTATAATTATATATTTAATTCTGTATGATTATCTTTTAACTACGGAGAATTTTGTGTTGAAAATCCATATGATATGAAAAGATTACAGAACTTATTTGTGATAGAACATATTGATGCTACGGAAAAGTTCTTCAGAATTTAACAAATCAGGGTGAATTACAAAAATTAGGTATATTGTAGAGGTCATCTTTGGAGTCATGGGACAAGTTCATGCTTCTAAAATAATCGATTACCCAGTGCAGAACCAGATAGTGGAATGAAACCGTAACCGCTCAGGGACACTTCATTTCTGGGATTGGGAAGTCAGACGTAATTTTTTTTTTCTCGCTAACATTTTTTGTACTTGCATATTGGCATGTGAGCAAAGAAGTAAGTGCGGAAGTTCTAAATTTTAATTTTTTTGGTGGAATGTGAAATATAACTTGTCACATATTCAATTAATCATAATTAAACAAACTATGAAATAACAACTACTTGTACTTATAAAAATGTAAAAATTATGTATTATGATGAAATATTTGAGTTTAAATTGTTTTATTCCTTCATTTATTTGCAATTATATATGTTATTAAAATTTAAGGATGAAGTGAACAAAGATGACAAGGAGGGGATGCTGCCAAAATCGCAATCAGGGTTTCAGGGCATCCTTCACACTTTTGACAAGGGCTACAGGGAGCCAGGTCTGTCATATTGTTACCAGTAAAGTTTGACTTTTTACTGAAAATGTATTAACCGTTGTCTAAAATTTTAAAAGTTGATAAATTTTAATACTTATATATTTATTTATTCACAGCCTTTATTTTAGTTGTCTGTTTCCATCTTGGTAGACATTATAAGACTTTTCACTCATCACATTCGGTTACGCTCTTTATATATTTCTTTGCTGTATTTTAATTTTGTTAATTTATAATATTTTCTTTCAAAACTTATTTTATCTTATGTATTTTCTCTAAGTAATTTTCAAATGTATAAGTTTTTTCATTTTTAATCAATTTTGGGCTTCCCTGGTATTGAAAACAACTTCTAACATTTTTTCAGGAATTTCGCCCCCTGAGAGTCATACAGCTTGCAATCCCGTAAAATGTGTTCGTTTGTTTCTTCACCTGTTCCGCGTAAACAGGTTGCCCCTTCTCTCTTCCCTAATCGAAATAAATATTCATTGAAGTTTCTATGATTAGTTAAATACTGAAGTACCATGAGACTTGGTTTGAACTTATTCCCATTCTAAGACTGAAATCTACTTGTCTTATGTATTTATAAGTCCTGTGTTTTTATAAGTACTAGGTCTTGTTTTTAATTTGTATTCCTTTTTTTCTATCACTTTACCATCAATCTGAATGCTCTCATTCTTATGCATTTCATATCTTAAGTACCTTTTTTCTATTGTTAGGTCCATTGGTATAATTCCATGTATAACGTTCAGTGCAGCTGTTGACATCGTTCCATATGATCCACCTTACTTCAATAAGCAGAGACGCTGTAGTTTCACTAATGTTTGTAGTACATGTTTGTAGTTAATGTTTTCTTGTAATATTTTGAAAATTGGGTTTCTTCTTTCCTTTTTTCTTTTCTAAAAATCATTCCAAAAATTTCCTCCCTTGATAATTCTAAACCATTTTTATTACACCAGTCATTGCACAATCTTAAAATTTCATTCATTTCCATTTCTAATTCCTTACTAGTGTTTCCTTCCACAAATATGTCGTCAGCATAACCTATACACAATACTCCTGTCTGATTAATTGTGAATAATAATCCATCTATTAATAGATTCCAAAATGTGGACCACAATGTGATCCCTGGGAACATCCCTTATTACTTCTATCGAACAATCTCTCACCTCCTTTACCTATGGTAAATAAAATCCCTGTCTTGGAAGTAACTCACAAAGATGTTATATTCAAACTTACTAACATTGCACTCCTTTAATATTTTCATTATTTTATTCCATCGAGCATTGTTAAAAGCTCCTTTTATGTCTATAATAACAGCTGCCCCGTACTTTTTTCTTCAATCTTCAATTCTGCTTGTTAATTCTTTAATTACATCTTCCATACTTCATCCCTTACTGAACCCATATTGATATTCTGAAATCTTGTTTTTTACCTCCTATCATAATCATAAATTCTTGTCGCAAATATTTTCTCTAATATCTTCCCAAAATGGCAGAAGGCTTATAGGTCTGTAGGAACTTGCTTTTTCTACATTTTGATTTGGACCTTTTAAAAATATCTTAACTGTTGGCTATTTTCCATACTTTTGGAAATTCTCTGTGCCTTAAGCAAAAGTTATAAATTTCTAACAATTTGTACTGAAAACTCCAATTGAACTTTTAATCATTTTGTATGTTATTGAATCAAAGCCAGGACCCTATTTCTTTTTTTTAATTTTTAACGCATTTGCCAATTCATCATCAGTTGTCTTCCCTAATATCCACTTTCTCTAATCTCACATCCACTGTTTGTCATGATAACAATTCCGCCATTAGATCCTTTCCTGTATCTTTCCATCCAGATGTCTTTATTCCATCACTTTGTAATCTACTCGTAACTACTCCCTTTTTAATTTTCTCACTCACTATCAAGTATAATTTGCCCCATGTGCTCTTTTTTTAAACTTTCCTCTGAGAATTCTTCCCATTGTTTTTTCTTACTTTTTTAACTTCTTATATTTTTGTAAGGTGATCTTTTACTTATTCCATGCTTCCTCTTCACCTCGCATTCTGTAGCAGTCTTTTTTCTTGATTTTTCTTCCTCTTCAGATTTGCCAACTCCTTTGTCCGTCAGATATTTCCAGTTTTTTTTACATCTTCCTGTGTGGGAACTATCTTATGAATCTCCCTTAAAATGGTTAATTGCATCTTATCTATTTCTTTCAACAAGTTATTTTTTTGTGATGACTGTTAACATATGCTATCCCCTTCATTTTTCTCTAATATTGAGTAGTCAATTCGTTGCAAGTTCTTTCATAGACGTGTTTCTTGTATCATATCCATCTGGTTAACTTCAAAAAGTATTGCCTTTTGATCACTATAGGGCCCATCCACTAAATGCCAATTTTGAACATTCATGTTTTTTTTATTGACTGTTAAAGTTAAATCAGTTATGGAACTGCCATTTTTTGCTTTAAATGTATATTCCCTGAAGATATTACATATTTCCATGTTGTATCTTAATATTAATTGCTCGATAACTCTTCCATTCCTATTATATTTTGTATCACCCTATATTTTCCCTCTCCCATTCCCATCTAAAACAATATCATTTGTTCTCTTCTATACTATTTCACAATTTCTTCTAATTTATTCAGATCTATCTTCCCTTTTCCCCCTCTTATATATCCATTTACCAAGACAAATTTTATAGATTTATAATTTACTAAACAAGTTATCAAATTTTCATTGCATAGCTTTGTTAATCTTAAAATTTCAACTTCTCTGTTAATTACTATAGTGGATGCCCATCCATTAAGAACACGATAACTTAATCACTTATGGCATGTACGCCCTCTTAAAATATAAGGTTCCTGCACACATGCCAAATCAATATCATTTTGTTCATAGAAACCTGTTTTTTCTGTTGAGATGCTTATTGGTTGATGCATATTTTGTTGAGTAAATTTAAGTTTCATAATTTATGGACGATTTGAGTTGATTGCCAGAGTGAGTACTTACTGTGGACACATCTAATGTCTCACATTATGGTCATATTTTAAACCTTTTCTTTTGCAGTAAACACAAGTTGCTCCATTTGTGTTATTTACACACTGTAGAAAATTATGACCATGCTAACCACAATGGCCACAAGTTTCTTCTAATTCAGTATATTCTGCCATATGTTTATATCTCCGATATCTGTAACAGCGTATAGGTACATACATGTGTACGATAGCTCTGCAATCCACAATGTACTCTTTCTTTCAACAAAATTCCTTTAGCAAACTTATATTTCATTTAAAGTATTCTTACTTCACATACCTTATCCCCCATTGTTCTTCTAAAAGCTATTTGTGTATTTTTCATAAACTCCTTCTTAGCACTTTTCCTTTCATGTTCTGCACATATAGTTCTCATGATAAAAAATTTTCTTCTTTATCTTTTGGTACACAAATTATTGCCAGCCTTGGTAGTCGCTTTTTTGTGTACTTATTTCTCATACTTCATCAGATATCATCTCACTTATTTTATTCACATCCGCACAGTTCTCTGCTACAATTGTCAATCATTTCTTCCTATTTCCCCTGATTGAGTTGGTATTTACTGTTTCATTTTCTCGTGTAACTTTTTTTCTCAACAACTCCTTAATATTCTGTTTACCTTCCGGAACACCGTTCCTGTGTCAGAGTATTATAACATTGCTATTGTTCACTTCTGATAACTCCTTTTCCTTGTTTGTCAATACCTCTACATAACTTTTCTCATTCCCGATCATCTGCCCCATTTCTATTCATCAACACATTTTTCTGCAGATACTCCATCATTGTCATACTGCTTGTTCATCCCTGATGATATCCCTGCCATAATCTTAGATTAAATTTGTTCTATTGTTATGGATATTTTATCCTCTAAAATTTTAACATCTGAAATTTCTGTAATATTAACTCTTTTGGTACTATCCTCGTGCAGACTCACAATCTGTTTGTGGATTTCATATAATCTACCATCAATATTCCGTTCTATGTTATATGCTGTATCTTAAAGTGATCTGAATTTGTATTATGAAGCTGTAACTCTTCTATCCATTAATATTCTGTGAAGTGAAGGGTTTGAAACTGTAGTTAATTGTTGCCACTTGACTTTTGATATATATTTCCAACAGACTTGGAAATTACAATTTTCCAAGTACAAGGTTGCAAGAATATATTACAAGCTGTTCAAACTTGCAACCTGACTATAGTATCAGATTGAGATCGCAAGTATACGTGATCACAACATCTATGATGATTTTGTGAAATGAGGATTATTGTAACAATATTTGATTCATTTCAACACAATTACAGTAAACCCGTATTA
Organism: Laupala kohalensis; assembly: GCA_002313205.1. Lineage (NCBI taxonomy): Eukaryota > Metazoa > Arthropoda > Insecta > Orthoptera > Trigonidiidae > Laupala > Laupala kohalensis. Next base: position 12,078 of record NNCF01148332.1, on the reverse strand, counting down.
ATTTATCACGAAAATAAACTTAAAAAATACTTGTGTCAGGAAAAATTAATATTCGGAGACCAACACAAATACTTTAAACTAATTTCCACTAAACTTTTTACAATGTATTTACTATATTTCTTAAAAACATGCTGCGTGAAAACAAAAAGTGAGTGTATTTTTACTTTTTGTGATGCAAGTATTTTTTTAATTTATTTTAGAAATAACTCTCTTCATTGAAGATTAATAGATAGAAGTGTTACAGCTTCACGATACAAATTCAGATCACTTTAAGGTTCAGCATACAAAACATTCATGGCTCTTCAATGTTATACACTCACCTCTTAATAATTTGTTCTTTTAATTTTATTTCCTTTTGAGGACCTCTTGATAGAATGCTTCTAATAATTTTTTTTTTTTTTTTTTTTTGGTGGGGGACTTTACGGTTTGCCGACATTTCCACAAAAAAACGTCCCCAGGCTGCACCCATGCTAAGGCATCCAGAGGAAAAATCCTTATTGCAAGATTTAAATCATTCACTGCGTAGTGCAACCGGTGACACTTAATCTAAAAGCAGAAAATAGGACACTATAATAGCAAAAAAGTACAGCAAAATAACTTTTTTGTTTGTTTGTGTTTACTATCATCAATTATTTTCAACTATAAATATGTATTCCGCAGATCTGTTTGTCGCAAACATTCTAAATAATTTTACTCGAAATTCTTGGTACATGCATACCAACGTTACTAATGTATATATTAAAAATAAATTATGCTTACAACTTGTGTATTGACATTGCACTAGGTAACATTGATTTAATTATTAATTTATGAAACACTCTTTTCTCTTTCTTGTATTTATCGTACGCACCTTAATTTCTTAAAGCTGGAAAACAATATCCTTTCAAAAAAAATTATTGTAAAGTTTCAAGTTGTTATATTTATTCCCTGCTGATAGGTAATTAAGTAATAATAAAACCTAACAAAGTAGGAAATAAAAGTACAATGCTCTCAATATATGCACAATTGTATTGGATATTGATAATTTATTCGTCGAATGGTAATACTAAAGGTTAATTACGTTCAAGGAGTAAACTATAAGCCACTTTCATGCAAAAGATAGTAGGAATAAAACAAATACCAACCTATATTGATACGTATAAAAGAGAGATGCCACATATAATTGCTTTACCATGAGAAGCGTTGAAATATGTACTAAAATTTTAATCGAATAGAGCCTTAAAAATTAAATAAAGAAAGAAAAATTTACTTACTGTATTTCGCTGCGCTGAGCTATAGTAAAAAATAATAAAACAATAAATTGTTGTTTCTTTAATCTAAGAAGTATTATTACACTATTTTATCAGAAATAAGAAATATTAAGTATTGCATTCATGTGACTCCTTCAATAACGTCTTGTGAAATACATTGAATATTATTTTAAACTATTGGTTTAGATTTTATACTTATTGTTACTAGTCGATACTACTAATAGTGATAATATAACGAGTTTATAATAATTATAAATTACGCCGTTTTCATAAAAACGAACAATGTACATTCGACTGCGAGTATTCTGTTCACATAAATGTTATCAGAAGTTCACCCTTCATCTAAAACAAAACAATATCGATAGAACGCTGTAGGGAGACACTCGTCGTACCCGCGGGTAGTTCTTGCTCAATTTACAAGTAATTTCTGAAGAAACTAACCATCTTTTGAGAGTAAAGTTTCTTATTAAAATAATATTGAAACTATCTCATATTGATTCAAACATTAAAATTCCCGCGCTTACAGTTATCTTAAAATATTGGGTATTGTTTGTGCCAACAGTTTCAAACCTGTAATATTCGAAAATTATAGTGCTTAATAACATAATAAAACAAACATATATGCATTCAATTGTTACTCTGTTATTAATATAACAATTATATCAACAGTTAAAAGGAACTGAACGTGTCAAGTTGTTACAAAACACAAGTATCCACAAGAAGTAAATTACTGCTTGCTTACAATAATATGTATAAAAAAAATATGAATGATATAATTACTATTTCACTAGAAACTAAAATTTTGTATCGTAAAGAGCCTTAAAATTACATATATGTATAAAGATATATGAAATCATAAACATATTTACAATAAAATGGTAAATAGTTTAAAGAATCGCAAAAACAATTTTCAAAATATTTTTTAGTTTTTATTTGGAACAAAGTTACGTACACCAAATAGCATTTAAAAATTTACGAATTCACATCAGCATCGACTCTGGAACCTTCTGCTTTCGAGGTTCTCAATTTAACTCCTACACCACCCAGGAATTCATTCTGAGTCACATTTCACAGCTTATAAAACATCTTTGAGTTAATCGCTGATGGCGTCAATTTCTAATTCGTCACAGTATTTTTTTTTTATGATATGCAGACATTCGGTCACGCATTTATTTATATTAGCAGTTAACTTAAGTTTGAAAAAAAAATTCTTTGCATTAACACATCCTAAGGAATCAATAAAAAACATGTAATAAACGTGTAACGTGTAATATTCGAAACTTATAATGCTTAATAACATAATGAAATAAACATTGATATATGCTTTCAATACTTGCTTGTTTTATAATACAAGAATTATATCAATAGTTAAAAGGAACTCAACGTGTCAAGTTGTTACAATATGCAAGTATCCACAAGAAGTAAAGAACTACTACGCACCTTAATTTCTAGTACCTACCGTACGCATCTTAATTTCTCGAGGCTGGGAAACAATGTCCTTTCAAAAAATATTAATATGAAATTTTCGAGTCATGTGATATATTCATTCTCTGTTAATTGGTAATTAAATACTAAAGAAGCTTAAACACATGTACGAAATTAAAGAATTAATCTATAAAAATTTTCGATAAACACACATAATTTTATTGAATATCGATATACTATTTCTTTAGTCGTAATGCTAATGGTTAACTATATTCAAGGAGTAAACAAATGGGCCATGCATACAGAAATTGCAGGGAGTAAATAAATGGGCCACATGCATACAGAAGTTGCAAGGAGTAAAACAACTAACTTATAATGATCCGTATAAATGACAGATGACTGATAAAATTTGTTTTTCACGAAAAACGTTCTAACATAATCTAAAAATTTGTATCTTAAGAAGCCTTAAACGTTACACAATTAAAGCAAAATGTACTCACTGTATTTCGTTGAATGTCTTTGCAATGAACGGGATAAGCAAATTCTGTCCATATTTGGACGTATTGTAAGAGATTAAGAAATAGTAAATTTTATTAGAAAAATTTATAAATACGTATAAACTAGATTCTGAAATATAAAAAGAAACTAACATACTTTTATATAGTAAAAATTATTGTTTTTTGCTTAAAACGTTAATCTCTTAAAACGTAAAGAAACATTTGAAACGAATCAATGAATCTATTCAAATTTTCACGGCATGCTGTATCGATAAGTTGGCTAGTCCATGTCTTTTTGAAAATATTAAAACACGATACTATTATGAACTTAGAAATTTCAATTTTAAAGATCGTAAAACGAATTTCAATCTCAAAAGTACAAAAAAATTTCAGGCACTTTGACAACTTATATTTGCAATGTAAATAAAATACAAATACGTACCTTATCAACATTCACAGAAATGCATACGTCACATTCATGAATAAATGTTATTTCGACGAATACAAATTTCCTATGATTACCAACTTAATTGTTATTCTTCAGATCCTGTTCCAAATATATCCACAAATATCCATTTTTCTAATTTTATTTGCACAAAGACAAAGCAATTTAACACAGATGGTGTTTCGTATAAACTGTTTTTAAAATTAAAGCACACAATGCTTTTTACACTTCTATTAAACCTTAAATAACTTTCACTACTTATAATAAAACCTATGCGATAGAATGTGCCATTCTCCGTCATACTAGTTTCTTGTTATGGAGGGGGCTTTGGCTTGTATTACACGGCACATTTACCAGCTCGTTCTCGTTTGCATCGTGTAAAATATTAATCCGCCGAAAAATTTACTTAGAATAATATTCTCGAATTTTTGAATTTTATCATTTTTCCCTATTTTATAGCTATGAGACAAACCGAATTTCATGTTTCTAATGTTAGTGGGAAATAAACAATTGGCCACCGAATGTTAAGATGCATAGAGTAATACAACTACTAACTTACAATGATACGTATAAACCCTCGCCTTGCTTGCGTACACCCCCAGACCTCCAAAAAGCGGGCTTCGCCCGTGCTGAGGCATCCAGAGGGAAAAACCTTATTGCTAGATTTTAGTGATTCACCGCGAACTCCATCTGGGAACATTTAATCTAAATGCAGAAAATTTTTTTTTTTTGCCACTGTATTATAGCAATAAAAGTTTGCAGGAAAATCACTGATCTATTGTACGTATTTACTATTATGAATTTTTTTCCATTTAAAATATGTATTCTGCATATGTTTGTCGTAAACATCTTAATTTATATTTCTCGAAATCCTTGGTACATGCATACTAACGCTACCAATGTATGTATTGTTAATGTGAATTATGCCTAAACTTGTGTATTGCCACTGCACAAGGTAACATTGATTTAATTTTTATCAATTAATGAAACACGATTTGCTCTTTCTTGTATTTTTCGTACGCATTTTTATTTCTCGAGGGTGGAGAAGTATTTCCTTTCAATAAATATTAATGAAAAATTTAGAGTCATGTGATTTATTCAGTCTCTGTTAATTGGTAACTAAATACTAAAAAAAACTTAAACACATGTATGAAATGAGTGAATAAATCGATAAAAATTCTCGATAAACACACATTATTTTATTGAATATTGATGTAATATTCCTTGAGTAGATATGTTCATGGCTTACTTTATTGAAGGTGTTAACAATAGGCCATATCATGCAAAAGATAGGAGTTAAACAAATGCTAACTTACTATGATTCGTATAAAAGAGATATGACTTGTATATAATTACTATTTTATGGGAAGCGTTGAGACAAACCAAAATTTTGCATCTTAAAAAACCTTTAAAATTACACAAATTTAAGAAAAATTATACTCACATTATTTCGCTGAGTGTCTTGGCAATGTATACAAAATGTAAATACGCTCCACTGCTGGACGTATTGTAAGAGTCAGAAATAGTTATTTTTAATAAAAATATTTATAAATACGTTTATAGTAGAACATAAAACATTGTCGATTATTATAAATTTAATCTACGACTATTTTTCATGATGAAAATTATTTTGTTTTGAGTGTAATGAAATTTTTAAAGTATGGAAAAACTCTTAAAATGAATCAAGGAATCGATACAAATTTCCACCGCCATTTGCACACTTCAATTATCTTGACCAGACCTCATTGATAAAATAAACACAATATATAATGATCACCTTTAAACTTTTCATTTTTAAAGATCGTAAAACGAATTACAATCTCAATACTACGAAAACATTCGAAGCGATTTATATCTAACAAGTCTACGAAAAATCATACATTCCAAAATATCAAACGTATTCATAATCCCAGTTTGGCAACGTAAATAATACGCATCTTTGCAATATTAATATATTTACAAATACGTACCTGAGCTTATCTTTCAGAAAAACAAATACGACACATTTATGAATAAATGTTATTTCGACGAATACAAATTTTCTGCGATTACGTTTCCAACTTAATTGTTGTTATTCTTCAGATCATGTTTCAAATATATCCACAAATATCCATTTTTCTAATTTTATTTGCACAAAGACAAAGCAATTTAACACGTGGTGTTTATGATAAACTGTTTTTAAAATTAAAGCACACAATACTTTTAACACTTCTATTAAACCTTATTTAACTTTCACTACTTATAATAAAACCTATGCGATCAAATCTGTTGTTCGCCGCCATTCTAGTTTTTTGTTATCGGGCCTTGTATTACAGGGCTCATTTACAAGCTCGTGCTCGTTTGCTTCGCGTAAAATATTAATTCGACGAAAAATTTACATAAAAAATAATCTCGAATTTTTTGAATTATATTATTTAATGCTATTCAGTAGCTAAGAAACAAACGTAATTTCATTTTTCTAACGCTAGTGGGAAATAAACAATTGGCCACCTAATGTTAAAGATGCAAAGAGTAAAACAACTACTAATTTACAATGATACGTAAAAACGAGATACGATATATATTTTTCTTTTTCACGAAGTATGTTGAAATATGAACTAAACTTTTTATCATTTAGAGTCTTAAAAGTTACATAAATAAACAAAAATACACTTGCTAAGTGTCTTTGCAATGAAGATAAAATGCTGTCCATTGTTGGCCGTAATGTGTGTGTTTCAGAAATAGTGAATTTTATTGGAAAAATTTATAAATACGAAGATTCAAGTAGAACATGAATCTCTAATGTGGAATATTAAATTAACCAATCATTCTTTAACATGCTAAAAAATAAATATTATGCCAAAAATTTTATTCTTTAAGAATGTAAACAAATTTTTGAAAAGGAACCATGAATCGATTCAAATTAAAAATGAATTGTAGATACGGTCCGTTGTTGGACGTATTGTAAGAGATTCCGCAATACTAAAATTTCTTAGATAAATTAATATATACGTATCATGTAGAACATTAAACACTGTTGTGAAATTTAAAACTAACCTAACATTCAAACACATGGTAAAATTATTGTTTCTTCCTTCTTTACGAACGTAAACAAACTTTAGAAATGAATCAAGGAATCTATACAAATTACCACCGCCTGTTGCGTCCATGTCATATTGATAAAATAAAAACGATATCATTTACAATGATCATAGTTTTTGCACTTTTATAAATCGTAAAACGAATTTCATTATCAATAATACAAAACTATTCAAAACGAGTTATATCAAACATTCTAGGAATATAATGCATTCATCATAAGTATCTCACGTATTAAAAAACGCTCTTTGTTAATGGAAATAATAAGCATCTTTGAAAGATAAATAAAATACAAATACGTACCTGAATAGATCATTCACAAAAACGCATACGACACATTAATAATTAAATATTATTTCGACGAATAAAACTTGACAACGATTACGTTTGGGAACTAGTCATTGATGCCGTTTCAAATGTTTTCAAAGATAAGTTTTTCTCAATTATTTTTTGCGCAAAGACACAAAACAAATATACCCATATTGTTCACAATACTTTAACACGTCTATAAAACCTTAAATAACTTGCACTATCCTTTGACTAAAATCCCAATACGATTCTTCAGCACTTCACCGCAATTAGATGTACACTTTTGTAGACAAACATTCGACGCGGCTTTGACAAGTTTTTCATGGCACATTCACAAGCTACTGTTCGTGTGATTTACGTGATATTAAATGACCGAAAAATGTACTTTAAAACTTACATTGTCAAATTTTCGGAATTTTAACATTCATTGTCATTCTCCAGCTGCAAGATGAACCAAGTTTCATGATTGTTCGACTAGTACAAGTACTTAATACTTCTGATTACTAGATGAGTGAGTTACACGAACGGGCTTATATAAAATTAGACTCGGCTTGCTCGCTGGGGATACACCCCCANAACAGGCTGCGCCCGTTCTAAGGCATCAAGATGAGAAAACACCTTATTGCTAGATTTAAATGATTCACCGCGAAGTCCATGTAACGCGTAGAGCCTCCGGTGACACACTAGCTGAAAGCTGAAAATTGATTTTTGCGGCACCGTATAATAGCAATAAATATTTATTGCAAAATGACTGTTTTTTGTTTGTTTTTACTATTATGAAATATTTTCAATTATAAATATGTATTCCGCTGATCTATTTGTCGTAAACATTCTTAATTATATTTCTCTAAATTCTTGGTTCATGCGTACCAACGTTACCAATGTATTAATGAAATAAATTATGCTTACAACTTGTGTGTTGCCACTGCACTAGGTAACATTGATTTAATTATTAGCAATTTATGAAACACGTTTTGCACTTTCTTGCATTAATTGTACAAACCTTTATTTGTCGAGTCTGGAAACCGATGTCTTTCAAAAAATATTAATGTGAATTTTCAAGTCATGTGTTACATTCATTCCCTGCCAATTGGTAAATAAATACTAAAATAAACTTAAACACATGTACGAAGTAAAAGAATAGATCGATAAATATTCTCGATAAACACACAACATAATTTTATTGAATATCGATATATTATTCCTTGAGTCGTAATTCTAATAGCTAACTATATTCAAGGAGTAAACAAATGCGCCAAAAGGATACAGAAATTGCTTGGAGTAAAACAATTAACTTATAATGATACGCAGAAAAGATGTGACAAACAATTTTCTTTTTTACTAGAAACAAACAAAAAATTTGAATATTAAGGAGCCTGAAAAATTGCTCAATTATAGCAAAATATACTCACAGTTTTTTGCTAAGTGACTTTGCAATAAAAATTAAATTCAAATGCGGCCCATTGTTAGACGTATTGTAAGATATTCAAAAATAGTGAATTTTATTAGAAAAATTTATAAATACGTATAACGTAGATCATAAAACATTGTTCTAAAATACAAAGTTAAACTAACATAATTTTACATCATATAAATTATTGTTTCTTGCCTAAATGTTATTCCTTTAAAACGTAAACAAATATTTGAAACGAATCAATGAATCGATTCAAATTTTCACGGCCTGCTGTATCCATAATTTAGCTTGTTCATGTCTTATTGAAAATATTAAAACACAATATAATTGATTGTGAAAATAGAAATTTCACATTTAAAGTTCGTAAAACGAATTTCAATCGCAAAACTTAAAAAAAAAAATTAAGACACTTTGACAACGTATATTTACATTGTGAATAAAATACAAATACGTACCTTATCAACATTCACAGAAATGCATGTCACATTCATGAATAAATGTTATTTCGACGAATACGAATTTCCTGCAATTACGTTTCCAACTTATTTGTTGTTATTCTTCAGATCCTGTTTTAAATATTTCGACAAATTTCCATTTTCCTTATTTTATTTGCTCAAAGACACAAAGCAATTTAACACATGGTGTTTATTATAAACTGTTTTTAAAATTAAAGCACACAATGCTTTTAACACTTCTATTAAACCTTAAATAACTTTCATTTACTTATACTAAAACCTATGCGATAGAATCTGCCGCTCACCGTCATAGTAGTTTTTTGTTATGGAGGGGGCTTTGGCTTGTATTACATGGCACACTTACATGCTCGTGCTCGTTTGCTTCGCGTAAAATGTTAATTCGCCGAAAAATTTACTTAAGAAATAATATTCTCGAATTTTTTTATTTTTATCATTTATTGTTATTCTATAGCTATGAGACAAACAGAATTTCATGTTTCTAACGCTAGTAAGATATAAACAATTTTGCATATAATTTTAAAGATGCAAAGAATAAAACAACTACTAACTTTCAATGATACGTATAAACGAGATATGACATATTTCTTTTTCACGAAGTGCGTTGAAAGGTGAACTAAAAATTTTTATCATTAAGAGTCTTAAAAGTTACATAAATAAACAAATATACACTTACTGTATTTCACTAAGTGTCTTTGCGATGACGTAGTGTGTGTTTCAGAAATAGTTAATTTTTTTGGAAAAGTTAATAAATACGATTCAAGTAGAACATTACACACAGTTGTGAAATTTAAAAGTAACCTAACATTCTTTTACAAGATAAAAATTATTATTTCATACCTAAAATGTTTTTCTTTAAGAATGTAAACACTCTTTTGAAAAGAATCAATGAATCGATTCAAATTAAAAATGAAATGTAAATACGATCCGTTGTTGGACGTATTGTAAGAGATACCGAAAGAGTAAAATTTATTAGAAAAATTAATATATACGTTTCATGTAGAACATAAAACACGGTTGTAAAATATAGAACAAACCAAACATTCTTTTACATGGTTAAAATTATCGTTTCTTGCCTAAAACTTCATTCTTTACGAACGTAAAGAATTCTAAAACTAAAACTTAGCTTTATAAATGAATCAAAGAATATATACAAATCATCTCCGCCTGTTGCGTACATGTCTTATTGACAAAATAAAAACACGATATAATTTACAATGATCATCGTTTTTGCTATTTTTAAAATCGTAAAACGAATTTCAATATCAATACTACAAAGTTATTTAAAGCGAGTTATATCAAACATGTCTAGGAATATAAGCTTGTTTGTCCGGGACAAACAAGCTTATAATTACTCCGGTCGCCGAAGCCTACGTTTATATTGGTCTAGGAATATTATATATTCCTTATTTGTATCTCACGTATTAAAAAACACTCTTTGGCAATGGAAAGAATTAACATCTTTGCAATATAAATAAAATACAAATACGTACCTGAGCTAATCATTCACAAAAAAGCATAGGACACATTAATAAATAAATGTTATTTCGACGACTTAACTACGATTACGTTTGGGAACTAGTCATTGTCATTCTTCAGATGCCGTTTCAAATATGTTTTCAAAAATCCTATTTTTCTCAATTTATTTTACCACATAGACACAAACAATTCAACACATAGTACACAATAGTTTAACACTTCTATAAAACCTTAAATAACTTGCACTATCCATCAATAAATCTTCATACGATACTTCTATCGTTCGCCGTCATTAGACGTACAATACTTTTGTAAAGTAACATTCGGGGTGACTTTGATAAGCTTGCATGGCACATCCACATGCTAATGTTCGTGTGATTTACGTAATATTGAATCACTGAAAAATGTACTTAAAAATTAATATTGTCAAATTTTCGGAATTTTAACATTCATTGTCATTCTCCAGCTACGAGATGAACGAATTTTCATGCTTGTACGACTAGTACAAGTACCTTATACTTCTGACATCTAGATCAGTGAGGAATGAATCAGTTACACGAAGGGGCTTATATAAGATGAGATGCGTCTAAATATTGTGTTTGAATTAATACCTCTTATGGATATGTATTTAGGTATAATCAGTGCTTTCCAATTTGTGAGTGTGTTTTGATATCCGGTTTTTTTTTGTTGTTTTTTTTCGTTCATTCTTGTTTGTTCGTAATCTAATATTGCTGTTACATATCTTGCTATTAAGCAATAATTGCAAATAATATAAAATCTTCGAAAAACACTTTGATATACTACAAACAACACATCTTAATTGACGCGAATATCCTTTTATCTGTTTATGCCGTTGGCACCTTTGGGACCTACAAGGAGACAGTTTGACTTGCCTTTACTAAAGAGAATTTTTAAGATATAAGCTGAAATCTAAATATTTCGTAAACGTACGACTCGACTAGCAAATTTATGTGATAGAAGTCTTGCAATGTAATCCAGATTGTATCGTGGAACAATAGAGATTTTTTCTGCATTATTCATCATTTAGTTACACAGTACTATATTTTCCATTCCATGGCATGTCGTAGTGAAACTACATAATGTTGAGGTTTTTATTCTAAACAAAAAGAAAGATTTTTACAGAGAAAGCGCAGTTTTCATTATATAAGTTTTAGTGACGAACTCACATCAACGACGGTAAACAGAACAGAATATTATCACAAACGGATCTGGTGATTGGCCGATAGACAAAATGGCCGACCAATAGAATGAGTGTATTTTAAGTGCTAGTTTTAAATCAAAACGTTCTTTCAATATAATTCAAATTTATCTCCCAACATTCCCCCTTAAATTTGAATCTTTGTCTTTACATATAAATTTTAACATTGAGCAAATAATTTTAAAATCAATTTACTTAGTGGAATGCATGTATCTATCTCTTATTTTTTCAAAATCAATAGGACTCAATGACTTTGTAAAAGCATCTGCTAATTGATCTTCTGATGGACAATAGTTTACAACAAATTTGTTTTCCTTTATCTTTTCGACAGTAAATTTATACTTGATATCAATGTGTTTGGATCTTTTTCCGCTACATCCATTTTCAATCATCTTAATGGTGCTTTGATTATCGATATGCAAATTTACATTCAAATTTTCACTTGTGAGCTCGTGAAAAAGCTACTTCAGAAAAAAAACTTCTTTTGCA
>NNCF01148303.1:0-21810 GCA_002313205.1 Laupala kohalensis | reverse complement strand
CTGCCGATTGAGTTCTCGTCATCGTAATATTGTATAAATGTTGCTACGAATTTGAACCGGTATAAGAAGGTTAGTCGTGAGCGGTCCTGAGTTTACGGAACACGTTACGATTCAAGTTGCTTGCTAACATTCACATTTCCAAATGAAAGTACTGCTTTACTCATGTGCCGGCGAGCACGTGCTTCGCCATGCATAGTTCCTTATTATGCTCGAATCAATATTGTCGGGGAGCCTATATTTCAACATTATAATTACCATAACTGTTCCAAAAAATCTTTTATATACAGGAGACCAGGATTATTATTTGTGAAAACTTGGCAACGAGAATTTGTTGATTTTGATACCACAATTCATTCTACTCCAAGCTAGCGTACGAGTTACATTGCTCACGTACTACTCGCTTGTATTCTGTTTAGTCCTAACCACTTGTTCTAAGTTATCTGACATGAAACACAGCTCACGATTGAACTTATATTTGGTGCGACCGGGCAAGTGATATTACTTTGAGTTATTGTACATGTGAGTAATATTGAACTGATCAGAAACTGAATAAACTACGCTGTAAGGCAGTTTACCTTTGTAGCGGTTGCTACATAATAACACTTCAGAAAAGTAATATTGTTCGGATTGACACATTTTCGTAGATTTCTATAGATTATAGGCCATTTGTACTCATCTTGTGTAATTAATACACGAAGTATCAAATAACAGTTGACGAAAAATGTTTGAAAAAAAATTCTCAAGGAATCATTAGCACTTTCACTACATCAGGAATCACACAGAAATGGTTTATCTATTTTCAAAAGTGTTTCTAAATAATACCAGAAGAAGAACTGTGGAGGGTCTACATGCATTTTAATTGGTTCATAAATAACCAATATTTATTTGATATGTGAATTTCAGGAAAGGGTACTGAGTCAAGCAGTTTTTCGAATATTCTTTTATATATTTTTCAATGGAATTTTAATGGGTTTAACAATAAAGTAATTCGGATAATGTATTTTTATTCTTTTCATAGATTTCTATAAATTATAGACCAATTAATTGAACAATATTAAGAAGATGCTGACTATGCGTTTCAAAAAATTGCCCCGGAACATGTTCCCTTAAAAAAAAGTGAGGGAACATCGTTCCACTGTGTTCCACCCCCAATACACCACTGGTTATTAGTTAACACTGGGTTATAAAGTTATTATTTATATAAAGTTATTAGTTAATACTTTATTATCAATAAATCAATATGAATTTTCTTGTTAATAATACAATAAATGAACAAATAACAAGTATTCTAGAAAAACTTCTTCCCAAAATCTCTAAGAATGCCTTCCTAAATTCAGAGACATTAATGATAATTCATTCCCCTGGCACACACAACTTGAGCAGACAAATGTCAAAAAATCTAAGCAGATTCAGAAAAATATACTATGAAAGATTTGATTTTTAAATTCTCTCCTGGAAATCCTTAAAATGGCATGAAACACATAAATGCCCCCACAATCCCTAAAGAGGCTTTTAAGTTGTTATACTTGAACAAAATATCCCCCTCCCAAGTGGCATATATGGGCTCTAATGACCTTCGATGTTGACGAGCCCTAAAGCCCCACAAAAAAAAACAAAAAAAAAACAAGAGGCATAACGATAATCCAAACCCCCTGTTCACACTATTTTTGAAAACAAAATTTCAAAAACTCTAAATCAGGTTCAATAAAAAGCACAATTAAAATGTTATTGAAAAATGCTCCATTAAATAAATGAAAATTGCTTAATAGCTGTAATATGAAAAATTCCCCTTTCTAAAAGTTCTGAATAAAGCCTTCCCAAATTCAGTGGCACAACAATAATTCTAATACCTCCTTCAAAAATATAATTTTTGAAATTGTATTTGTATACCCCCCGTGAACAGACGGCTTATGCCATATCTTTGGGTGCAATTGGCACAAATATTTTGTGTATCATTTTGTAGTGTTGGTATAAATAAACTTTATAAACTAAATATCTCCCCCCAAAATGGCTTTGAAGTTAAAATAAAACAATCCTCTTCAAAAGTTCTGTGTGATATTTACCTCCCTCATTGAGCACTCCAGTTTGCATTCCTGTCCATACAGCAAATAATATCCATATCCAACTGTGTTCTTAAAATAGCCTTTCTAATGTCTTACTTCCAGCTTCTCCCAAAATTACAGTCTATGTATTATCGACACTTCCAACGATATTTGATGTCTTAATATCTGATTAACATAAGAATAAAACACAATAGGTCATTACTGTATTTAGTACCCACAATTATGTAATTTACGTGTATTAGCATGTTTCTTTATTTTTAAATGAATGAGAAAATTTATTGACTAAATGAATAATCTTGTTTATTATATTAAATTAATTTAGGGATAGGTTAATGGCTCTTTAAAAATTAGATTTAGTATATTACTCAAAAACTTTATTAGCTACTTTTTTATCTAACATTATACTAAATTATTCAGAAATGAAAAATATCCAGTACATAAATATACAACACATTTTCACAATAAATACATTTCTTAATAAACTAAAATCATGCCTTTAGTGTATTTCTAACTCATAAAAGATAGACTGCGCCTGCTCATATGTACCAAATGTGTTGAAATATTTATTCCCAGATTTTTTTAAAGTTTGTACTCATACAGTATACATTTTTTTCAACCCAATTCAATTGAACCATTTAGTAGTAATCCTGCAGTCTTCTTTTTTCCTCAGTAGATGATATTACCTCAGCAAATCATATAAGTAATAGGAAGCTTTTAATTGCTATTGTATTAATTTATGTGTTAAGTTCATTACAACATGATTTTTCAAGATTTCATGAAACAAATTTTATGTTCATTCAAATTCTACAACATTATTTTTATTGTTTTGATTACTTTAGAAATATATTCAGCAAATGTAACTTACAATTCTTGGGATGCATTCTGATCACTTTCTGATTTGACATTTAAAAGTAACAGATATGATATTACCTTATTCAGGCTTTGTACAGCAGCATGAAATACATTTTGAAGTCAAGAAAATGACAGGTGAAGTCTTGTATTCATATAGTAAGAGGAAAGAATTGTTCTATTAATGTGTGTAACTTGTTGCTTCTCACCGAAGACACATAAACAACATCAATAATATTTAACCTACAAATATATCTACTATCTACGAGACCACTGGGTTGCACTACTAAAAGTGGACTGCCCTCTACTCCAAAAGGAGTGAGAATTATCTAAATGGATCATTCAATTAAAATGATGAGAAGTTCATTTATTTATGCTCATACACAAGCACCCACATGACCAACCACATATGATATGAGTGTGTCTTCAGTATGCAAAAAAATCACTTTGCATCAAACTTTTAAAACACACTTTTAAAATAAATAATTGCTGATTTTTGTGCAATAAATGCTGTTTTATTGTGATGATCTCATGTCTCTCCCTAAAGAATAATCCCAAGTTTCTCACTGATTGCATCCAATTACCTTCAAGGGTTTGGGAAAATGAACTTTTTCTTAGTTCCACACCATGAAATGACATGAAGTTGTTAATTATCTGCCTTTCTAATTGATATATTGAAACCAGAGTTTTTTTCTTAATTATCCAAGTTACTAATATTATTTCCACAATACATGGAGAAAAAATACTTCACATTTTAATTGAAGGACTTTTTCAATTTGAGAAAAAAAAAGTTTCATAAGATTTCTTTTTTTAACAGATCACTCTCAAAAACTTTCCTGATATAGGGTTTTCTGCTCTACAACTTGTTATAATTCAAACACTGTTGAGATGGGATAGGTCCAATGAAACTTCAGTTTCATTCGATTTTTATTGGGGCTCACCAAAAAAGGCCTCTCCCAGACTTTTCAGTGTTAGCATTTCTTCATATTATAGTTAGATATTGACAGGATAACATCAAAGTTGCATCATCATAACATCACCTTCACTTCCAACAATTGGCAACTGATCTGGGGTTTCTGTTGGGAGGGACCAGGAAATCAGAAGAATACATTACTAATTTGTCCACAAAGAAAACAATATTTTTATTCACTTATATGAGCTGTAGTTAAATATTAGAAGCAAATATTTATTGCGTGTAGATTATTAGTTTATGAAAATTAATAACTGTTCTATAATGTTTGGTATACTTAAAAATTGCATTTTGACCCCAATGAGCCAACCTTTGGATCCTCCTTAATGATAATGGTCAAACTTAACAAAATATTTATCTTCAAACTTGACTGTTTTTAATCACCTTAGATTTCTATGTGCTATTTACATCCCTTCAGCTGCGTAGCCTTCCCACATTATGCCACATACAGTAATACAGTCATTAATTCTACAGAACAATGCCCAGTTTTCTTCCATTTGTACTGTTATATTGTCACCAAGAAGTATGAGTTCTTGTGAACATAATTCAAATAAGTGATTTTTAACTCAAATGTCTTTATTTAAAAGTTAGCTGTAAAATTTAATTGACAAATAAAATTTGTTTCTGTGAGATTTGCTGGGTTCATTTTCATACCCTGAGTATTTATTGTATTTCTCTTATCAACCATATTATTCTGATGTAAAAGGAAATATGTTGATGAACATTTACCACAAAAAGTACATAAAACATTTAACGTAATACTATATTTAAAACATAGAACAGAGAAACATTGTTTATGCAGTGAAACAAGAAATATTCTTGTAATGATAAATTCTTTCTTGTCCAAGAATAACTGTCAGTTAATTTGTAAGGACAAAAAGTGTTCACTTAGCACTACAAGTGATGCTTTGGAAAAGAAAATTGGTTTCACTCACCATGAAAACTTGGGGGAGAAAATAATGTTCACATATAGATTTAAAATTGGTGTCAGAATTGCCATGATTTTAAGCTACATCACTTTCCAGTAGCGTACCTACATCTAATGAGGCCCAGAGTGGAAGTCTTTTAGGAGGCCCTCATCTTAAAATCACATAGAAATGTTAGCTTTGCAACAAAAGTGCATATCAATTGCACCAGAGTATTTTGACAAAATTGAATTTGAAATTTGAGATTTGTTATATAATAAACTCCACTAATATTTACTTTACTGTTATAAACAAGTTAAAGAGGATACTTGTATTCCAAGTTGTGTGTGTTAATGAATTTTGCTGACCTATCTGGAGGCACCTAAGAAGTGGAGACCTCTCAGAGGTGGAGACCCAGGGCAGACTGCTCCCTCCGCCTCCGCCTAGGTATGCTACTGTCACTTTCCCAATA
The DNA here is from genome assembly GCA_002313205.1 of Laupala kohalensis. NCBI lineage: Eukaryota > Metazoa > Arthropoda > Insecta > Orthoptera > Trigonidiidae > Laupala > Laupala kohalensis. Next base: position 16,551 of record NNCF01148303.1, on the reverse strand, counting down.
AAATGTATAGTATCTACAATTAAAGTGTATATTACTATTTCATATTTCTTTGGCACTAAAACAATACATACTCAGCACGGGAATGAAGTTGTCCATGTTTACATAAATTACAACAAGTGTGGTTTAAATCCATTCTTATAAAGTTCATGAATTCAACTTTTCTTTAACTTTTAATTGTAACTCTCAATAAATCTTTTAATTTCTCAACATCTTACATGATATATCAACTCCTATGGGTGTAATATAAAAAAATCAATATGTAAAAACTGTACAGATTTACAACATAACATTGGACACATAACTAGTATACATAAATACTTTTGATCTTTTAGAACACACACTGTTTAACTGAATACCTGACAATTAACAATACATGAATGATATTTGATTAAATGGTACCAAATATTTCTCAAATAATTAATGTGGCTAGAATGTACTTGACTCTCTTCTAAAAAGCATAAACTACTTTTACAAACATGGAAAATATGACTGAAAGCAGGAATTTTAAAAAGTTATTACAATGGAGTAACCAAGTCATTATTTTATCAAAAATAATGATAATCTGGTAATTTTAACATACCCTTTTTCAATGCACTATAAAAAGGAACATAGTTTTCAAGTAATACTTTGGGGTCTTATTACAGTCAAACAGATAGCTGGAGGAAGAACTCTCAAGTACACGTTAAATCTATTTCATCTTCATGCATCTCACTTTCAACAACATGTCATAAGCTGCAGATCATTATTTTTTGAAGGGTGTAAGCAGATACATTTAATTTTTCTGCACAAAAATGTATTACTTCTTCAATTCACCAAATACTACTAATGATGTCAAAGCATCAAAGAGCAAAGCTACATTGTCATTTTTCCATAATTACCTCTTGACTCAGCATAGCACGACCAAGGGACATTTCACTTATAAGGCCACTATCCTATTCAGCTTTATTTGGCATAATTTGGATCTTCTATCTAAAGGTTGACACAATGGTAGCTGGAATTCTTTCCTGGTGAATAAATCTATAATTTTCAATAACTTACTTCCAGCAGTGACATTCCATGATTCAATTCTATTTTTCACCAATAACTTTTTCTTCTCTTTATAATTACATACAGAATAATATAACAAATTTTTTAACTTCTTCGGAAATTAATATCAAGATCAAGTTATACAGAACAAAATAATTAGACAAAATGTGTAAAACGATTTGGTTTTATTCACATGGGTAACACAACTAAAAAAGATATGATTATGCAGCATTTTCATAGGACTATGTTTTCTCATAAATAATTAGCACATCATAAAATCAAAACAAAAGAATTTTTAAGTCATTAACAGATATAAGGAACAAGATCAGCTTAAAGGGTACTGAAGAAATTTTTATTTCTGCAGTATTTGTTGACTAATTGTTTGAGGAAATGAAATGAGAGGGAGATATTGCAGTAAATTTTTTGCAATATATATTCCAATGAAGGTGGAGTCTTCAGCATCTCTTAAATCTGTTAGTGACTTATGTATTTTATTATTTTCATTTTGTATGGAAGTATATATTTACAACATGAAAGTAATGTCATTTTGAAATATTACAGGAGAACACATTTTTTTCAGGTCACGTCTCATTTGCAATGCAACCTGAAAAATGTCTGCCTAGAATGACAGCATGAGGAATGTGGTGTATTCCTAAAAATGTATTTGCCTAGAAAATTTAACAATACTGCTGAGAAAACCATTAAGATATTTATTAGTGTCATTTGTTTTTTCTGCATGTGTGTTTCTAGTCACATAAATGCTGCATCTATAAATAAAATACATATAATTGTGTAACAAAACCTATGACTTATTTTTAACATAAAAAATAGCAAATAATTAATGGAATGATGAAATGAGACACACAACACAAAATACAAAATGTTGTCATTAAGTTAGTCAGAAACCTTTTTCTGTCTCAATACTGTTTTCAATACATCCCATCAAATTCCAAGAAAAATTAATTCGGCTGAATTTTATCGGCATACTCAATATTTATTGATCCACACTTCCTCTAAGATCAGTGTTTCAACACACTCTTGCAGCTCTATTCAATGAAAAAGTGACATCTTTACTTCTTCATGAAGACTTGAAACAGCAGTGCCCATGTATTTTCAGTTAGATCTGTACCTGCTTGCATGCTGGGGAGCATGAATACTACAAAAGAGAAAAAGTAAGAGGAATATAAGAGTTCTTGAGGAGTCAAAGAGGAAAGGAAGAATCCTTTCAGGTTGCTTTTTGTCACTCATATTCTGCCGATGAAAACAAAATGACATCTCTAAACACTATCCCTTAGCTTAATGAGATGCTTTGGAAGTTAGCGTATTTTGTGAGAATTATGTTCACCTTAACAAAACTAATCTGTGTAGAACTATACATACCAATATAATATATCACAGGGATTCCTCAGTTCTCAAATGCAATATTCCAGGAGAATAAAATTCTTTCAAGACTACTCTCTCATGAAGTGAAGGGACAAGTAATGTACCTTTAGCTCTCTTCTCACTGTTCTTCTTCCTATCAAAAACCATCTCTCTAGTTGAATATTATTATAAAAACAGACAAGACCTGTGAATCATTTCTTATTTTCATTACACAGAAAGATTTTTTGAGACAAGTATCTTGGAGAGAGCAAAACAATGCACAAAATGAGAAAACCCAGCAAAATGCTGGCTACTGGCTTATCACAATAGTGAAGAATTGTGGTTGTGATGCACAATTCCTGACAAAATTGGTCTGGACTACCCTTTATGCTCACTACTCTTCTCAACTTTTTCCTTCTCACAGACAGTTCGAGGGACTGGACAATACATACTTATTGGATCAGATTTAATCCATCTGGTTGTGGGTATAAATAACTCATGAACTCTTAGTTAAAATATTTTCATATAAATTTTTAGAAAAAAAGTTTACATCTAGTAACAATTCAAACAGATATATCTCATGCTCTTGACTTAATACTGATTTTATAACAGTAAAAAAATATACCTCTGGAAACCTTTTTTGTTTGTACTGTTCTTATGAGTCAAATTTTATTTCAAGACACATACTACTCACAAGAGATAGTAATTACTAATTACCAGACAGAGCTCTTACCAAAGAGAAATAACAAATGAAAGAAATATGACAAAAAGTTTTAATTTTATTTCAAATTCTGTTAATACCTGACTGTAATTTTCAGTAGTAGCAAGTTTTATTTTATTGTTTGTTTATGTATTTAGTACTAGTTTGATAGTACTTAGTTAGGAACTGGTAATTTTTTATTTGATGATTAAGAAGCTTTAATTTAATTTCAGGAATAATCCAATCTTGTAATTTAATGCAATACAAGGTATAAAATTGATTAATTGATGAGATGATCAAAATGATAATCAAGGATATCAACATGCCAATTTATACAAATATTTATTCTGAGTGCTTCTTAAGAAATTAGCAAACATAAATCAGTTTAGAATTTAAACCACTGATACAATGGATAACATGATCAAAAACTTCAGACTAACTGATGATATTACCTTTCTCCCAAAAGTTCTCTGAAAAATTGGTTGCAAAGATACAAAATTGGTTAAATCAGTACTTGAATACTATGCATGGAGATTTGCTGTTTTTGCAGAATTATGTAGCCTGTAAGTTACAGTATATCTTCAATATAATAAAATCTTTATCAGAAATGCAGATAACATATGTGATAAGTCTGAAAGTCATACAAATAACCCAGAAGAACATTTTGTAAGTTGTTCATTGAAAATTAGTATTATATTATATAAAATCAATAAATTTTCTTTTTAATTGATAATTTAGCATTCCTAGTGCAGGGCTGTTCACATAGGCCTATTAGGAGCAAGCAGCTCTGAGGAACAGCAGGGCAAACCCCTGAAGTGAACCATCAGAAAGAGCATCACTGTTAAGTCATCGGTCACAGTGGTATCTTTTAGAGATATGGCGGAAAAAGTTTGTTGTTCTAAAACCAAATCCACATTGTCTTTTTAACTCAAAATGTGATAATAGTACCTCATCATTATAATGCAATTATTCTGAGTAAGAGAAGAATAGAAATGAACAATAGGCATACTTGATACAAAAATAATTTCACACAAGAAGTAATTTTTATTAATACTTCTGTTATCAGTTGTGAACCATCAGAAAAGTAAACTTATATTTCAACACAATAATCAAGTGATAATCAATCCACCAAGCATGTGAGATATTTGAGAGACGAGATATATATTTCTTCAAATTTATGTCTAAAATAGAATGGCGTTCCCGCTTCAACTCAAGTTATTGCTGATTAAGACTGGGGAATGTTTTCAATTGTTGCTCATTTCAATTTTTCACTCATCAAGATGTGCAAAACCAAACTTAAAATTTAATTATCCTGTTATAACTTAAAATTCATTCTGATACTAAGTTGCAAACATTTAAAACCTAGTAAGAGGGAAAATGGAGAAGTATAAAAATAGCAGCTAAAATATACAGCATCTTATTTTTCTAATAAACTTTATGGATATTTTTAATAGTAATTGCCATTTTTTTCTGTTATAAGATATCAGTTAAAAGCAATTCTTTTAAGTTCTTTGTATATTTAAGTTGTTTAACAGTACTATTTTCAGTTTCATAAATTATTGGAGAATTAGAGTTGTTCTTCCTAAGAAGAATATTATGTGAAAACATTATTTAGTTTTATTCACTCCAATATAACTAACATGATAGAGTGGCTAAATTCCATCACATATTCCGTAATGAGTGTATGAGTCTGTGACGTCAGGCACATATTTCTGCAACCAGCGTTCTTGTGCTCTAGATTATGAGCCAGAGCAATCCTTTGCAGTTCTGTAGAGTGCTAGCATGAAGGGCCCTGACACATCTAATGTAAGAGAATGTTCCTTACGTATGAAATATAACTGCAAGAACTTTTTACGTTTTTGTTGGTTTTATAAGAATGAAAGTACTCACCACTGCCATCGGAAGCGTACCTAGGCAGGGGCAGAGAGGGTGGTTCACTCTGGGCCTCTACCTCTGAGGGGCCTTGAAATGGGTCAGCAAAAATCATATAAACATGTAAATTTAAGCACAAATGTACTCTAAAATTTTTTTAGAACTGTAAAATAAAGATTAGTTGAGTTTATTATTAAATAAATCTCATATTTCCATTTCAACTTTTTCAAAACACACTGGTACAATTGATATGCACTTCTTGTTGCCAAGCAAACACATGTGTTTCTGACTTGAACATGGGAGACCTACTTCTGCCCTAGGCCTCATTGGATGTATGTACGCTACTGACTGCCTTAGTAATATTCATCCCCCAAAATGTAGTAGTGTTTAGGTTTTTTTTTCACTATAGTCTGTATTGTATTGTAATACAACATAAATAGAAAACAAATAAGATATTGCCTATTTACTAACTTTTGGGAGGCAGGATATATACTGAATATACATAGGTATTTTCTCTGTAGAATAAAGAAAAACCTAGTCACTTTTCTCATTGTTCTTTGTTTCATGAAACCATGTAGATAGAACAAGCAAAATATAAAATTTCAAATGTATTAAAAGTGAATACGCAAAATATTGTTTATTCAAAATCAATCTGCAAATCTTGTTTCATCCCTTCCCACTGCAAATTATTGTGATCAAGAAGCTGATGTATTTTATTTGTCTTTCATGCAAGAAAATGTTCCGCCATCAAAAAAACTTGGGATTTGCTCTCTAGGAAGAAACGTAATAATTATGTACATCAATAGCTTAAATTTATAGAAATATCCAAAGTGAAAAAATCAAAAACCAAAAAAGCATATAAATGAAGANAAGTTTTCTTTTTATATTTGAATGGCACATGTACAAACTATAGAAAACACCAAAAAATCTTTTATTGTACAGACATCATCATTCTCTAGTAGCAACAAAAATACATTCAGATGATTTTTGAAGTATTGTTTGAAGTAAGAGAAAGTGGTGCCTAATGTGAAGGAATTTAAAAAAGGGAAAATTAAAAACTGGAAAATTTCTTTATCTGATGGGTAATTCACCAGCACACCCAAGCAGTAGACTCAACTCTAAAGATGAAGATTTTGAAATCTCACTTTTTTTCCAAATGTTTCTGTATTGCTTCAGCTTGTGAACCAAGAAGTCATCGAAAATCTTGTTTATTACTAGCCGATAACAATGTAGAGAGGATTGTTGAATTTTCAAAAACTCAGCATCAATGACTTTTGCTAGGTGGTAGACTCCTGAGGCAATTTCCAAAAAAAATAAGGTAGGACCAAGTATGGCCCACGGTGGCGCAGGTGGTAGTGCTGTTGCTCATCCCGGGTTTGATTCCTGATGAGGCCAGAAAATTTGAAGCTTTTCACATTAATGTCCCAATTCACATAGCTGTGACTACTGAAAAGCAAACCTTCCTTCCTCTATCCAGCTCCTCCTAGTATCAATAACTCTAACTATTACTAACTACTTCTACTAACCCCTCCATGTGGGCCAAGTTGTTGGACGAGCTAACTGACCTACCACCCAACTCTGAACTCCTATCGCTCCATGTAGATAAGCTTCAATAGCACACTACATTTCCCATTTACAAATACAACAATATAAGTATGGAACAAGCAATTAGAAAATATGGGTGAAAGTTTGGAGTCAATAAATGAAAACAATGAAGACATAGGCTACATTTTGCTACTGTATCAAGAAATCACCATACTTGGAATGTGACATTTGTGTCAAGGCGCACAGGGTGCCTCACATCACCACTCCCAACACACCACAAATAGCTGTTTTTGTACACAAATAAATAAATAAATTATTGTCAAAAAAGCTGTTACAAACTAAATTTGACCACACTGAGGTTAATCTTTAACATTTTCTAAAATTTTGGTAAAAGTATTTCTATTTAAGAAGAAAGTGTTTGGCATGTGTCCCAAAACCATGGAAACTAGGAACATGATGGAGGACGCCATCAAGACACGGACACAAATGACAAAATAGTAGTAAAGAAGAGATCAAGGTGAAAGTATTATATCCGTCACAGCGACTAGGCTAAACGGGGCAACTCCCCCTGTCCCCCACTTTCTGAAGAAATTTCATTTTAACCATCTAAAACTGGGTATTATAAAAAAATTACACCATCCTTGATGTAGTAATCACAACTGTATTTCCTTTGATTGATTTCATTAAATCAAACAGTGGTATTATGCAGAAAATATCATGTTGGTGATAATTGTCNAAAAAAACCATTTGATTCCCAATTGTCACCACTGATATGAAACAGAGTGACCAAAATACAATTAAAGGCTGGAATTCAAGAATTTCCAGTTTTTGTCATAAATAAGCAATCGAAGATGCTGAAAGAAATGTTTTTTTCTTTTTGCGTATTTAAAAAATTAACATATTAAAGAGTCCATTTTTTTCAATACAGTACCTGTGCCAACTAAGTTTGTGTATGCTCGTTTAAAATAATAATAAAAAAAAAAATTATTTCACAAGTTTCCTATACATTATGATGTATGCAGTTACAGTGATTAATATGCACGATTCAGAAATTTTGAATGATTATCTCTGAACTAATTTACTATGTAAAAATGTAAAAGCTCAAAAAGTTTTGTCCAAACTCTCAGATTGGTTTCATGCAATTCATTTCACTGTTAACACTGACAAAACTGTATCTATGTCATTTCACAATAGTATTATAAAATCTTTACCCCACATATCTCTTTTGTTAAATGCCTAAACATTTAAAAACTGTTACAAAAATAAATTAAGTCAGTCACATTGATAAGTCCAAATTAAGCACATTGTGTTACACATTCCGAATCTTAGTTAGTTAGTCCGCATATTTCCTGTTGTGTATACTTTGCAAACGTTTACTCCCATTTACAATACGGCGTTATCTTCTGGGGCAATTCCGGACAGAGCATCCAAACTTCCAGAATTCAAAAGAGGATTGTTTGGACAATTTGTAAATCTCTCCCCCAAATCTCCTGTAAGACTTTATTTAAGGAATTAAGTATTTTAACACTTCCCTGCATTTATATTTATAAATATGTTTGTTAAGACCGAATTACTGAAGAGTAAGAACCATTGTTTCATACAAAACAGTTTTGTTCACTATCTCAATACTCGCAATAGGAATAATATTCATTGTCTGAGAGTGTCAACTGCAATTTACCCAAAAGGGTCGTCTTATTCAGGAATCATTCTATATATACTGTAATTCCCTGCCCAAAAATATAAAAGATATTTTTAAACTGAATCTCTTTAAATTCGCGATTAAATGCTAGGTACTGCACCACTGCTTCTACAATATTAAATAATTTATTAATTTTAATAAGAATTAAAATGGGTTTCCATTTCCCTCCAAATGTTTATTTTAAAATTATTCTTTTAAATATTAATTGCCTCTGTTGATCTTGTCCTTTGTGACACTGTTGCTCTAGTACTTTCAAAATAAGTGATACAATTTCAAAACTATTTTCCTGAATGCTATTATAGTTTTCTTATTATTTATAAAAGTTTAGATTTTGCTGTACTGAAACTTTGCGTGGTTGTTTACATTAATTCTGTAGCCCCACTCTGACCCTGGTTTTTCTATGTTCTTCCTTCTGGTAGAGACGGATTTTATATACTTGGCTCTTTAGGTTCTTGCATAGGGGTGGTGTGTATTGAAATAATAAATCTTGAATTTAGAGTTAATTTAATAGTTATGATTTATAAACAATATATTCCAAACAATCTATTGTATAATAATATTATGTAACTATTATTTTTATTAAACACAAATTTGTTGATACTTTGGTGATATTATTACTCATAGCTAACTTTATATTCTTATCTAAGAATTGTGTTGAAATTTTCAATCCGCCTTTGCCTTATGACCTCTGCCTTGATTGGAATGGATGGGATGGTCCATTGCTTGCTTCCAGAGAGTAAATTATTTCATTGTCATACATTGATTGTAACTGTTTTTTTGACAAATTTATCTATTTATATTTATCTGTAAAGACATTAAAAAATTATTTGCATTCAATGAATAGACCAGATACTTTGCAGAGTGTGAGACATCAGTTGTTGCTGAAAAGTAAGGGGTGGGGGGCAGTAGAGTCCATTTCAATAACTTTGGGACTCTCCCAAAATTTACTCCCGATGACCTGCATATGGTTACAAAGTATTGTACAAAGCTTTCATTGTATTCATGTTACCAGCGAAGATGGAATTAAGGCATTGTACCCAGTGTCTAGGTAATGTAAACAATGCTTGTAACCATTAGGCAAAGTAGGATATAATTTTTATTTCCAGCATTACCTGGGCATTGTTAACAACACCTATTGTACAACAGGTGAAGTAAAAATAACATCATTTTGCAAATACATCTCTTCTGGATTTGTTGCAAATACATCTATTCCGGATTTCAACTTCTGAAGCATTACTCACAACGAGAAACTATAATAATTAGAAATCCTTGGATTCTTCTTAGTGTTGATGTAGTAAATTCTCTACTGTTTTTCATTGGTAGTATTAATTGAGTTTATTGGTTCAGCAGTGGAGAATAAAAGTACTGCAGAAACAGATTATAAAGAAAATTATCCTTCCCAATTCTCTCAGCAAAACAACAAATAGATGGAAGAGCAAGACAAATGGCCAAGTCCTCGCCATAGGATGTAAAATAAAATACATAAATAAGTGTACCAACTATTCTTGGAATTCATTTTAAAAATGTTTAAAACATATCTTTGAGAAATTAAAAATCAAAATTTTTACTTTGAAAATGTTTTTTCTTAATTGTTCTATGCCCTATGTTGCAAATTTGACGAACCTCAACTTCTAAAAGTAAATAATTCAGAACTGAACTACAATGGTTGGACTTCATTTATCAGATAATTGACAAGATTATACAAAAATTTAATACAACAAATCCTCATATGGGTGAGAGGGAGGCAATGCTTAATCATTGTTACAATATCTCCATGAAATGTTATTATGCTTCACCTCACAGAATAACTTTTTCATGTCAATACCCCAAACAATAATGTTTATACCATGCATTTGCAGATTATGTCAATAGATTATGAGAAACAAGAGATATTAAAAAATAGACAATAGAGGTAGAAGGTCATAATTACTTTACTTAACAGATATTAAACAACATGTCTCTTTAGTGACTCAGTTAAAAGAAGAGATGTAAAAATAAAATAAATTTAAAAAAATTATGTTCACAAATATAAATTAATTTATAATGAAATGAAAATTAATTACAATATTATTTTGAAGCTTGTAATTACCACTGAATGTTCTTCAATTGTGGACAATTGTAATTTTTTACTACTTCTTAAAGGGAACTAAATCTCAGGTTGAATGAAATGCACCCTGTAGAGACACAACTGCATTGCAGTCTTGAATCTGTTTGTTTTGCTAGCAGCATTGCATGTGACTGCCACTTGACAACAACACACGGTGCCAACGATTGTGTGGGGACAGGTGAAATTATCTTAGCAACGCTGCTGATACGCAGTGCTGTGTGGTGTTGAACGCAATGTGGAGATAGGGTCTAATACTTTGAAGTAAATATTACGAAATAAGCTGTAAAATGACACCTCTTCCAACTCCCAAAATTAGGAGAGCTCCCAAAGCAATTGAAAAGTTTTGTGTAGAGACATTTATTATCTATTAAAACTGTTTTGACGTGATATTGAACAACTCTTAGGTCAGTGGCAAATCTGAGAGCAACTTTATTTGTAAAACACAAGAGCATGTATAAATCTCAAAGCAGAAAGTGTTTTTATGTAATGAAACGTGTATTTTGCAGTTTTTTCATTTAATAATACTTTGCATCAATAAGTGAATTTCTTTTCTCCGAGTAATACTTGAAAATTAAAGAAACATCATTTAAAATAAATAGTGGTAAAATATAAAGTGACATTTCCAATGACAAAAATTGTAGTCATAATTCTCCACATGGCAATACAATAATTAGTACCAGAAAATTTTTGAACTGTTTTGCCTGTCTTTCATTAAACAAAGTGGGAAAAGCAATGAATATTTTTTTACTTGCCTAATGACTTCAGACATTATTCACATTGTCTAGGAATTGTTCAGAATGCTTGAATTTCCCACATTGCCGGTAACAAATACAAGCATTTTCCTTTGAGTAAATCAAACTGAAATTCAGAATGTTGTGTTTGTAGCCTGGTATGGCTATGAAAATAAGGGAACAATAGATTTTATTTACCTGCAACATGAGTCTGTCTACCTACACTCAGCACAAGCATGAAGAATATTATTTTGTGCAATATGGTGGATTCCTGAAGATGCTTGAAAGAGCAATGATTTAAACATCAGTGACTGAATTGGGAAGATTAAATATTCTCCTGTTCTGACTTTTATGCACTGTTTCTATTTTTCAATCTCATATTTTCCATCTATCTTTTAAAATTATTATATGAATCCCTAATAACACACTGGGTACACTGTTATAGAAATGTAATGCAAATTTTTGAGAAAGTATTATTTGAGAAATTCACAGATGATATGGTATTGGAAAGTGATAAGTGGAGAAAACTCTGCACTCTTGAGAACAGACCTTGTGCTACCTTCACTTCCATAAAGAGACAGATTACTTTACCCTCACAGATGCAATTTACACATTTGTGAACAGCGAATGCCATTAATGTTAGTTTCACCGACATAAATCCAAAGCCAAATTTTGTATTGCAAGACGAAATATAATATTGTATACATTTAAATAATTTATATTTTGCTGCCCCATAGTAAAATCAGTCTCTATATAAAGAGCCTAGGCATTTTATAAAGAACCGTCTGATAATGAATGATACATTTATTCTATTAAATGGCTGAAGATTTTCAGTCTTTATAAAGTGGGTGGCCTTTGTCACCAGTTAACAAAATAGATGTCTAATTTATAACCTGGCTGAAATTTTTTTAGCCATTTTATAAAGTGGCTGACTCTCTGCCGCCAAGTAATCAAATTGAGAATTTTTGGCTTATCAATAAGATTTATTACATCCACTGGAATATATATAGAGTAAGGGTAACAGTTTTAAATATTGGCTTTATTTTCAAGAAAAAATACATAATGTTATATGATAAAACTATAATTCAGGATTTTAAGAATTTATAGCTCTCTCTACAATTTGAAAAACACGGTAAATTTTCAACATACATTTTCAAAAATGTTTACCAAAAATTTTATAATTATTTCACATTGTCATAGAGCTGCAGTTTCAGTTTAAAACAGTTTTCTTTTTTAATATATAACAATCTAGATTATTGTACCAACAATACCAAAACAAAAACCAATTTCTTTAATAGATTTTTTTCCTTTAAACAATTTACATCTATTGCATGTTTTTAATTCTTAAATACTGTACTTATTTTTATTGTCTTTATCTTTTGAACATAAGTTTCCAATCAATTGTCCTCTCCTTGGGGCATTTGACATGATTCTTGATGCCATGACAGTTCTTTTTGCTGTAATAAATAAATTATTCAAATCAATTTATTAATCATCTCCATTTTTCTCTCTGCTATTCATTCTTCTCTTCATTCATGAATACAATGAATGGAATAAATACTAATTAATGATATTCACATTATTATAAGACATAATAATAAAGTATTTAATTAAATGTGTATATTCAATAGGTATGTATCTAATATATAGGATTACAAATAATAATAATAATAATAATAATAATAATAATACTTCTCAGATACAAATCAGCCTTTGTGAGCAATACATAAAGCTGCATGAAATACAAAAAATATCTATTTTAATAATTAAAACAATTCATGCAGGAAACTAATAAACCCTAGCCTAAAAATAAATACTTATCACTAATTTATCTACAGATAATTAAACAACAAGCTTAGTATTTATTGGTCAGCAAACAATTCCAAAAAGAAAGAATCTTCCAGTTAATAAAGGCTTACAGAATCTGTACTATCAAGATACTGAATCTATATTAATATTAATCCTTTTACACTCATTTATTTCATAGCTTATGATTAGAAGTTTTCCGTATTCAATGTCCATTGCTTTTAAGTATTCCAAAAATTCTAAACTTTTAGGAAATTTATTATTTAAAAGGCTGAAATATATAATTGTAGCTTTAATAAAAATTTTGAAATAAGATTATTTTGAATTAACTCTTAAAAGATACACTGGAAAGTCAATGAGAAAGATAATCGATTGGAACTCAAGTAAAAAAATAAATAATAAAATGTATAAAGACAATATAAAAAGAGAAGAAACAAAACCGTATTAATGAAATAATATAAAGTGTTTACCCTTATTCTAAATATATTCCAGTTGATGTAATAAATCTTATTGAGTAGCTAAAAATTCTCTTTTTGATTATCTGGCAACAGTGTCAGACACTTTATAAAATGGTTGAACATTTACTACCACATAATAAATAAGTCGTCTATTTTATGCATTAGTCAAAGGCAAGGCACTTTATAAAGAATGAAAATATTTAGCCAAAATGTTCCATTTATTATAGACCGGTTTTGATTCTACTATCGGGCTGCCATTTATATATTTACATGTATATAATGTAACTAACCGACAACCGACAACTGTATAAGTACATGTTAAATGTTTTTGAATTGGGAGGATACAAGTGCGTATTTCGAATCCATATTTTAATTATGACTGTAGAAATATGATTTTTGAATAAAACGTCTTTATTACACAGACTGAATAATTAACTTTTAAGAAGAAACAACGTTTCGATCCTCACTGTGGGTCATCAGGCAAGCAATGAAAAACAATCTCTGTAACGTAATGATGACCCACAGTGGGGGTCGAAACGTTGTGTCTCTTTAATAGTTAATAAATCAGTCTGTGTAAAGTTCGTCTTATTCAATAATTACGTAATATCGTGTAATCCTGCATAGTATAACGAGAGGTATTTCCTAATGATTTCATGAAGTTTGATAAAACGACTCGCCTTTTTTATATAAGATACTGTTACAACTTCAAACAGTACCCTCAAACGACCAAGAAGAGGTAAGAGAAGTTTGCGTAGCGTCGCAACTACGAGAGCACGCTTCGCCCAAGCGGTGTGCCGGCGAACTACACGGCAGCGGGACATCCCTGTCACAACCACACTTCCTCACTATTGACCACTAGTCAGACGCGCTCTGAACCGTCGCCAGTTGCACCAGCAGAGGCAGCAGCGGCCCCGAGGCCAGTCCCGCTGATTGCTGTACCAGGGGTGCTAGGAGTCGCGGCGGATCCTTGAAGTCGCGAGGGCGGACTGCCAAGGAGGGACGCCGCGTTGAAGTAACCTCCGGGTTTGGGGCGTAGGTGACGGTTATGCACCTCCATGTGTACAATCTTCATGAACTCGATCTGAGCCGCCAGTTTCTGGATCTCCTCCTGGGGACATAATATTTTGAATTGTTCTTTGAGTATCTCAAAATCAATGACCTCCAAATGTGCCATTCCACGTCAAATGAACACAGTTTTAATAGATTTCTAACATCTAATAGATCTCAAATTTTGATATAGTTTGGTAGAGAGGTAGTCATCATATAGACTAAGAAAATATCAAGTATTGTAGTAGTATTTCAACCCGTTTGGAATTTACAACAATGTATAATTTCAATAAAACTCCCCCGAGTGGCTCTACACTAAACTTTTGAATTGCTCTAGAATCTCTCCTAATAGAGATAGAGAGTTGGGAGAGATTTTATTTTACAGCATATTGAACGATCTTTACTATAATATACTGCACAGCATAGGTCAATACAGAATAAAAATTGTCATATTCCAAGTCAAAATTTTAATTTTTAATTTCTCAAAATGAGCCTTTTGAAAATTTTCAAATTAGTATTAGGAGTAAATGATATCCTCATAAATTAACTGGAAAAATTTCATTGTGGGATGAGAATGGGTTCAGTGTTAAAATATAAAAGAATGTAGATTTTATATCGTGTATTGCGTGTGACACTAGAATTTTTCTTATTCTTGCCAATACACCACTATTATACTGAAAACTGCTCCAGTATGTTAATTCAATGTATATTCTGTCAAAAGTGTATCTCTTATGATTATGACAAGGAAAAGTTCAAAATAAGATAACATTATAGATGTGAAATTACATGACATATATTCTACAAAAATATTCACTATATTATGTACCACAGGCAAATAACTCCCATCTAACTTTACATCAATTTTTTTTCTGTAAATACTGTTTAAATGATATACATAATTCTATAGAAATATTTGACATAATTTCATGAATTGAAAAATACAATTGGTGAGGTTAAACTATTTATAGTTTTCTTGTCTTTTTAAAACCTTACCTTGGGCCTTATTAAAGAAAAGTCTTTATTACTTCCTGTTCAATAAATAAGGTACTGAATGCAAAGAAAAAAAAATTGCTTAAGGATTATAAATTTTATAAAACATGTACAAATTTATTTATTAGAATACAAAATGGAATATAACGAATCAAAATTAAACATTAGAAATATCAAACTTAATAACACATGTAACATGAATTGAAATTTTTGTCATAATACTTTTAATAGTTTATTTCAATTTGAGCATTATATTTTATAAAAATTGCATTTATTTAAAAAAGTTATATCAAAGAGGTCCTTGTGGAAGGGTGCATCACTGGTACTATGGAGGTAAGAGTAACTTGCATTTGAGCTAGTACATTGCAAGGAATATATAGTGTCTGTGTGTGAGCCATGACATTCAAATAAAAATGTTTCCTGCAGTGTGGGTGTTCTTTAACAGTGTTTTGCTGAACGTACCAGGTATACAGTAAAATATTAAGTAATGTTAGATTTTCTCTTATATGCTTATGTACACCGGAATGGACGGAATGAATATTAACATATTTTTTTATGAATATTATCATGTAGTGTTTAGAATTTTGTTGTGTCATTGGGAGCTCACTTATTTCTTAAAGACCTATCTGAATTACCTCTGATCTCCCAATTGAGTCTGGTTCCCTTTCTCAGGTTGACTTGGAGTCACAAGAATCTTCAGTTTTTCTTAATATTTTGGCTATACTTGATTCTTTCACCAAAATATATTCTTTTTTACTAAGCCACCTTTTTTTTTCTTTGTTTTTTGAAAAATCTTCAGCTATCTAGGGTGTGGCGCTCACTTAATAAGTGCCTTGTTAAATTTGACTATCTCTTTTAGGAATGAATTTATTAATCATACTTGCTTTCCAAATGTATTGATAGAAAACAATTGACTGTGGACATTAAGTAGTAATTTCTCCAAATGCCCCATTTTGAAAAATCTTGCATACACTTTATTTTATTTTATTTTTTCATCCAAATTCCTTCCTAAATCCTATCTCTTCCTTCATTATTGGAAATGATAATTACATGTAAAATACAGTTTCATATTAGATTGCCTGAGAGTTGCTTCACAGTGTAGAATATCTATTATGTATTCCTAATTATGTATACAGTGAAAAATTTGTGAAATAAAATAAACTTAATTGTCAGAAAAGCATTTGCAAACTGCATATGACCATGCGGGG
>NNCF01148261.1:0-14290 GCA_002313205.1 Laupala kohalensis | reverse complement strand
GAAAAAGTACTTAGAGTTAAAATGACGGAAGAAAAAATTAATGACATACACAATATACAACGAAATAGAAAGTGATTTATTCCGTACAAAAGTGTTGTAGAAATATTAACAGGACATACGNTGAAAAAGTACTTAGAGTTAAAATGACGGAAGAAAAAATTAATGACATACACAATATACAACGAAATAGAAAGTGATTTATTCCGTACGAAGTGTTGTAGAAATAATAACAGGACATACGCATGTTAATGCATAGTAGTATAAGAGAAACATCAGGGATGAGAAAAGGTGTGTGCGAAATAATTCATGAGACAATTTGACATTGGTCGAATATACAAACATATTGCGAGGATCAAATGGGAAATACCATGATGTATTAAACTAAGTACAATTAATAATCTTATCCTAAAACTTAAAACTAATGAACAGATAAATCTAATCTAAACAAAAAATGCATAAGTATGTGCAACAAAGATTTATTTCACATTATTGAACTCTTCAATAAAGGGAGATTAAACTGATCAGATTAAAGATCAAGCACAGTTGTAGTTGTTGGTGCATTTCCACCAGAATCTAATAATATTATCTAATACTATCAATAGATCTAAAAGGTTTTTATACAACTATTAGTCAGCAAAATTCTACAGGTCAGTTGCAAGTAAACGAAAAGGGTTGGACGGAGGATCGTTTTGGTTAAAATAGGTTGGGTCTAAAATTCGTCCGAGTTTATCCTAGTCGGCCGAGATTCTTGTGTTCCTGGGTGTGTCAGGGTGGGGTTTTCTACTTTTATGCCGCTTAGTCTAGTCACGGTAATCATTCTGAAATCGCGCACGGCGCCGATTCAACGATCGCGATTGCAATGATGGAATGGTTTTGTTCATTAATTGTATCTGTGAATTAAATTTATTTTGCATTTCAGAGATCGAGGGTAGTATCTATTGACTGGTGATTCAAAATAAATTTTGAAATTGTTCAATAAAGTATTTATTATACTTCATAATCAAAAAATAAACTAACATGACATGTTATATTAAATTAAACTTAACTTAGTGATATGTAGGGTGATATATTTAGTGATGTGAAAACGTATTTTCACATAAAATACTTGCAAATACACGCGTGGTTCCATTTTTCTCTTCAATTTGAGATAATATTGATTTAATTGGGCTCAAAGAATGGTGATAAAATGTTGGATTAATACTGATGAACAAACGTCCCATGAACTGCTTCAATTTTTATTATTACTTTTGTTGTGTTTCTTTTCTTTCAATATTTTATATCACACGTTACGTCATTTCACTGCATCAATTTATTTCATAATAAAAAAATGTTTTGAGTACGTTTTTCGATTCCCATCAAATATTGCAGTGTGTTCAGAAAACGTAATGTAAAAATTACGTTTAACCGCTAATCGTGTCGAATTCTTACTTCAATTTTATCAGTTTTACGGGAAATGATCAGACGTAAATGATGCAATGTCAAATTTTACTCCTCCAATATTTTATTTTGTGTTAATTTCATTGACATGAGATGATTTATTTGTAAAAATGTATTTTGTTTTAATTTATAATACATCCACTTACAACGTCTGCCTTTCATTAACTTAATTACATAACCCTATTTGTTGAATCACAATCACGTAACCTGGTAACATGTAATTAGTATTTATTTAACGCTAATCCATCACAGGAAAGTTGGAATCGTTTGATTTATTTACGTTAGCTTTGCAACCATTTTCTGGCCCACTTGTGTATCCAAAGTGCCGTTGTAAGTGTTGTGTAGGTTAAAGCACATATTACCATACCTAACCTTCCCTCACGGCTGTTAATACTTTAATATTTAATATTCCAGAATCGTTGTTCTCGAACATTTTGAACGCTAGACTATGTCGATTTAGAAATAATTTACTGCTGTATTACTACTACAAAAAATTCATTGTAGGGTACTGTAAAAGTTTAATTATATTCATGGCTAGATTTCCATTCCAGGCTTATAACCATTAAGTATGAAGTAGAGAAGAACCAAAATGTAAAAATGTGAAAATTATTTAATAGTCGGTGAAACAACGTGGGTGTCGGTGCGAGGGTGAGGAACCACGTGGATAAACGACATTTTTGACAGAGTCCTTGTCTTTTGGTTCTGGGTTCGACACACTAACCCTTGCACTGTAGCATGAACCTATGTCCCTGAAGTCTGCATCACTGCCCTATCACAGCCCTATTACAGCCCTATCACAGCCAGCGGTGCTCTTCTCGCGTTGCCACAAACACAACTCTCAATATTACATCAGACACATAGTCTGCACAGATTATATTAGGTACAGATTGATCGCTCGTAGCAGCGCTCCACTAACAAGGAGCCGAACTAACCATCCCCACCACCCGTTCAACTTGTTGCTCGCTTAGTGAATATTGACGTTGGCGACAGGTACATGGTCTTCATGTGGCGACTGCGACTAATTTAAGCTACTCGAGGTCTACGTGGTGTTGATTTGTGTGTGTGTGTTTAGTTCGAATCACGCATTTGGAATTGCTGGTTCTGAGTATCCATTGCAGGTTAATTATTTGTAGGCTTCTGCGGAATAATGCAACGGGTACTCAATGAAAATTATGCGATTTAAAACGAGCAAAAGGGAGGGGTGTTGAGCGCAATTTTGACGATAGTTCTGGTCCTTCCTCGTGGCGCGCAGGGGTGCATCTAAGGTAACCATTGGGCTTATGGGTGTGAACTATCTGTACCTTCTATAATCTGTGGTAGTCTGCTGTCTGACTTCAACTGAAATATCGATATCTTATGTTCGCTCTGGCGCGATCCACCAAACTGTGCAGATATTCTACAAGAACCTTACTCATATGTCTCCTCGTGAAGCATGTCGATGTGTGACATCGCGGAGTTGCCATTACTTTACAGTTAAAATACACTGTGAAATCAAATTAATTTATTTTAATCACTCTCATATACTTGGACATATTTGTTTATTTTTCATATCGTATGAAGAGGTTCGGGTCACGAGTTCTGCTCTTGCTCAGAACCACTCTTTGTATGACAGATTTGGGAAGGACAAATATTGGTTTTCTGGGGAACTTATGGTCTGGAATGCGTGAGAGAAACCCCTCCTGGAAACGCAGTCCTGTCGATCGAGGAATTAAACCGTGCTCCTTCTCAGTGTTATGATGGGAACAAAAGAGCTATCACTATTCATCTCCGTCCGGAAATTGTTTTAACAGATTTTCGTATATGTCGTGGATTGATCATGATTCAATTGAAAATAATTTATTTGGTTTCGTAGTACATTTTTATCTTGCTAGGAAATAATATGACACGTTAGTTTGGTGTTAGACCGGATATGCACTTGCGATTTTCAATTGCGTGATTATTTAATCGTGTTAATAGGACTCGCAGCATTCAACGAGATTCAACTTGTACACCACTAGAAAATTGTGGTGAATTAAAAGATTCAACACGCTCTATTCTTCAAGCGACGTGACTGTTTCAAGAAGAAATGGAAATAACAGATATGAATGACCTTGAGCGTACTTTTGACAGCGACTGGTCACTTTTACAGTTGAGAAGTGCACCAGTGCTGAAGTTCAAAATTGCCTAGATTCAGTGTCTTCTTGTATCTTTTTGTTTCTTGTTAGGTATGTTGGATGACGAAAGTGATGTGGATAGTTCCCAGATCGTACTCAACGATGACAAATTAATCAGTGCTTCATAACTGTCCTTTGGTTGATCTCGGACTAATGAGTGGACGCACCCAATATTTTCTTCCCAGTTTTCTTCTATTTTTCTGAAGACTCAAGGACAAAGTAACTACACATCCTGTCTAGATGAGATCCTTTTTCGTACTACTTTAGTCGCAGTGAGCGCGTTATTGTTTGCGCAAAGCGCATAGCAATCGCCATTTTTCTTTCGCGGCGTCTGAAAATCGCAAAAGCTTAGCCGCCCTCACGTGGTTAGAGCTACTGAAATCGGGTACATGCTGAACCCAGGTAGAACATAATAAAATAAATTAATAAATAAATGGATACTTAAATTTATATGGATCGCTCTGTTACTGTCAAGATATCGAGGATTCGGGTCAGCGGCAGAGCAGAGACGACGGCGGTGGGACGGTCGCGAGACAACAAGAGCGAGGGTTGAAGGCTACATTTAATTCAAGCTTGATCTTCACGGACTCTCTGCTTCGCACGAAGTGGAAGGCACGTTTCATGGCGTTTTCGTTTCACGACCCGAAGTGTGGTTAAATGCAATATATATCGATTTCGTAATATATGTTGCATTCGATTTCAAATACTGATTTGAAAAGTGTACGTGTTTATTCGTACTTTCTCTTCTGCAGACACCTCATTTTTGAAACTTACAAACTTATTTTATCGAGGAAAAAATGTACAAAACTGAAAACACTCAAATAGTTTTTTAATAAGTTAACACATTTCTCTTTCTAAGGATGCATTTATAGCCCATATTTTGTATTTAGAACAATTCCACTATCGAACTCTATTTTTTTAGAAATGGAAAAACAAAAAACAAAAAAACAACAACCAGAGTAACCTCAAAATCACTGTTACCCATGAATAACACTGATGAACAAGTAGTACCTACGTTTATCGCTAGAGGACGACACGCTCGGAAGCAGCTTCGTACGTATCCACGCAAAAATACAGGTAGTCGTCGGAAACAAGCTCCAGCAAACCAACTTTCTACGTGTGTGCACCCATACTCCCTATTATTGTACCGGAATCAACATATGAGAACTTCATCAGTGAGGTCGTTCATCCGAATGATTCCTGGTTAATGGCAATTCCGCGACATGTAGAAAAGTATATATTACTCTTAAGTTCAAATATTACTGTTAACTTTGACTGCATATTAGATATTAATTGATGAAAGATTGATGTCAGATCTCTTTATCACAGAAGAAATAAATTTACAGTTTGAGGAAAACAAATGTAACATGGCTCACATCTTCTGTCCTAACGAGAGGGAATCTTATGAACGCTTATCTTTGATTGTTTCATTGTGTCTTGAACAGTCCAGTCATTAGATGCTTGCACCGGAGATTCAATTTCACACAGTCACGCCTGCATTCCTACCAAGCGGTCCAAAGCTTAGTGAGCGCCGGATTCAAAGCATTGAGATTGTCTTTGAATTACCTTATTCTGTTTAAATGAAAAACACTACTACAAAGATTGACAACATCATGAAATAGATCTCACCATAAACATCATTTTAATAGCAGAGTTTAGAGTATAATGGCTAATCTGACGTTATGTTCCACTAACTCGTTTGCCTTTTAATAAATTATTCTTAAGCAGTGGCTACTGGACTAAGTCCACCGAAGCATTGGTAACCTGCCACGATACACTCGCAAATATAGAAACTCAAAATAGAAAATGTTTACATTGATACGAGTACATCTACAACAACGTCTAATCCAGTTACTAAGTGTTCAAAAAATGGTCTACCCAGAACATTTTGGAGAAGTAGTCATTTTTTGGCTCCTGTACTGTCTTGAGGGCACTGATTACGAATTTGTCCCCCAGGGAAAGCTTAGAAAATATGAAGAAAAAAAACTAAAAAAATCGCGCCCTTTTTTGATTTACTATATGAAAACTGTGCACTATATGAAGAAAATTTTATTACAACATGCACTCGTCTTTTTTTTTGCAGATGACGTACAGTACAGGTAAAGGTTGTTAAATTTAAACTCCAGCATTTTGGAAATTTTTATCTGAAAGTTGTGTAAAAAATCTGAAACTTTCTCCTTAATGTACTTTAACATGATGATTACGATTTTTGACTTTTCAACTTAGAAAAATTCTGGAAGTATGGAAAAACATTGACGCACAAAACACATCACGTTCTTGGATGTTTTTGCTTATTGTAGGAAACAAACATGTTTCAAAGGAAAATACTTATCGCAGTGAAAAACACAACTTTTCCTGTATTCTGTTCCTTTGCATGTTTTCGTCAGGCGAATACTTTACACGTGAGAACATACTGAATTTGTTAGTGTTTGGGATTTTAACTTTGAACGCGGTAAGAAGGGAAGCAGCAAAAAATTCCGACAAATTACTTTTTCTACTAACCGACAAACTACGCTTTTTCTGCCCGACAAATTACACAGGTCTGCAAAAACATTTTTTTTCAGCTGCTTGGGATATTTTTGCTGAATTGTGTGTTTTAATAGTTGCAAATTCTAAAAATGACTTCTATAACATATCATCACGTATAGTTTTTTTTTGCAAAATAAAAACAAATTTTTGATAAAAACATTTATTACAATGAACTAAACATATTTTCTTACAACTAATCATAAAATTGTTTCTGATATTTATACACAATTTTAGGTATACTCTTTGTTATGGTGAAACGTTTTCTTCTTCTTTGATGCTTCTCCAGACTTGTTCCCGATTTTCTTCTCTAGTTTCTCGATTGAGTATCCAACAGTAGTCAGCTAACACATCCCAACTTTCTTGGTAAAGTCTCTAGATATCACGGACATCCTGGTGAAGTCTTTCATCCTGTTCTTCACTGTAGTCTCCCACGTTTTCAGGAAAGTAGCCAATATGTGAGTGTGAAATGATCCTTTAAGCTCATCTTGCGTCCTTGAGCTTCATACGCTGTCAGCATTCGTTGTACAATGATTTTGTAGTCTGGGACCTTAGTATTCCCCAAAAACGTGTGCACTACATTCACGAAAGAATCCCACGCTTCGTTTTACTTTTCTTGCATTGTTTCCAAAAACAGGGGATCAGATAATAGATTTCTTACGTCGGGCCAGTGAAAACTTTGTCTTGACTTAACTTGGCTTCAGACTATTTGGGAAACTTGGAACACAGATATCTAAAACAATCCCCATCTGTTGGCAGTAATTTGAAAAACTGCTTTGTAAGTTCCAAATTAATATGAAGAGGTGGTAATAAAACTTTTTCTGATGGTGAAAAGGTCGTATTGATGACGTTTATCACGCCGGGGGTTGAACTGTCTCGTGGTGGTCAGACAGTTTTTGTCCCTATGCAGCTGTCTGGCTCTCCTATCACATAACCTAAAAAAGAAAGGATATTTTGTATAACCTCCCAACTGACTCCACAACATGGTTAGCAGTTTTAAATCTCCACAAACCATCTATCTCTTGATATTTGATTTTCTCAAGAATCGTAGCCAAGTCATTGAAGTTTTCTCCCACATGAACCGAGTGTGTCACAGGAAGAGATGCAAATAGATTTCCATTATGCAGCAAGACTGCTTTGAGGTCAGATTTCGAAGGAAATGCGCCATTCTGAGGAATCATATTCTATTTCAAAGCACTTAATGTGCCCATGAACATCATTACAATAAACCAGATTTCCCTCTTTGGAGTAAAACTGTGTAAATTCTCTCTCTCTCTATCGATGCCTGTACGAAAATGAGATCCCAGATGATAGCATGTTTTTGTTTTTTAGCCTTGATCCTAGCAATTTGGTTGCATCTTTTGAAAAAGCTAAGTCTTTTATTAGTCAGTTGAACTCACTCTCAGGAAAAAGTTGAGGTCACTCGTCAACAGCAAAATATGAGCTAGATTCGTCCTGGGAAGCTAATGTGTCTGAGTCCTCTCACTAAATCAGGATGTCGTATAAATTAGAAGGTGGCTGTGGAACTGGTATTTCAGAGCCATGGGATACTGAACAAATAGCTAGGTTAGGGTAAGATATTTTCTGTATTTTTTGTATTAAATCCTTTCACATCTACAGAACAGAAGTAGTAGTTGTTTGTGTAATTTTTCTGTTCACACCATATCATAGGAATGCCAAAACAAAATGAGTTTTTCTTAACCTTAAACCACAAACGAAGATCCTCCTCGCATCTTCTGCACACCCTATGTGGAGCCCATACTTTGACTTGATCTCCAATATTAAATTTGAAATTCGCAAAATAAGCTTTCTTTACAAATTCACTTCTATTTATTTGTTGATTTTTTACTGTGTATTAATCACAAACAAAAAGGAAGCTGTCGGGAGAAATCACACCACCTCTGTGAGCCATGTTCCAGAAATAGGGGCTCTAATGACTTTGACGAGCCCTAAGAAGAAAAAAAATTCGAGAAATAAATATACAAGCACAGTAGCGTTCGAATGCTGGACACAAACTGAGAGTGGCATTAGATGGCCAGAGAGATACTGAACTTACTTACCTTGTTGAAACATGATCTAATTCAACAGCAGGTCGTTTATATTTATTCCTAGAACCCTAGATAACATGTCGAAGCATGCTCAACCTTAGTTTAAAGGTCATGAAGTGTTAGTTTTAAGGCCATTATTTAAATAATAAAATATTAAATTTTAAGTTATTAGGAATTTTACGCTGAATACAAACATAAACGGTGTAACAAATTTGACGTGACGGAGTTTTTTGGGTATTTTTTTCGTTTTTTGCCAAGTTGAAATTTATAAGAAAATGTATAAAATCCTATGCAGTTTTTTACATGTAGCCCTATATTATTACTCCGTTACAGTGCATCGAATTTATATCCAGTAGGATTTACAAATTCAATTTAGAGCAAATTATGAAAGAACGGATATATTAAAGTGAGATATAGTTAAGTACGAAACGTTGATTATTGTTCAACTTAATTAAAATGTGGGGCTCAGTAATTACATCTACGTGAAATTTAATTTTAATTGCGGAGTTCATAAAAGAGTCTCAGCATTCACGTGTATTGCTTCTGTATTCAAATGATATTTTATCAGATAACGAATGAGATTCTGGGAAATAATAGAAGCAGAATAGAAGTTCAAACATATTAAATCAAAATATGTTATTGCTCTTTGAAAAAGTATGTAAATAAATAACTAAATACGTTAAAGTTCATATGAAATATTAATGACTCACAAGTAGAATATTTACTAATGAATCCATTGAATTTATTTTGTAGATGAGATGGAAGGGTATATGATTAATAACAAATAAAAATATAGATAACTGGAGTTATGAAATTATTCTCATATAGATCACTGTGTTGGAGTAGTGTAGGTCTACTGTATAATGGAAAAAGAGCTTGTTACTTGTGAGTAACGGTACATAGTTTTCACTCATTTTCTCATTCCTGATTTGTTTTATGGGGGATGATATTTATTTTATTTTAGTTTAAAAATTCAAATTAAAAGTTTTTATATAATTCCAGATTATTCCGATAGTGAGAATGAGTCATTTTTGTGTGTGTCAAATACTTGTGTGATGTTGGTGGGTGTATCTTTTTATTACAGCGTTATAATACCATTCCAGTGAAAGTTTGAAAGTTTCACAATAGCTTNAAAAAAAAAAAAAAGAAAAAAAAGGGATACAAAGAAAAGTATATTAGTGAGAATACTCTTGTTCGTCAACCTAAAGGACAAAAGAAAGAGGGCAGCTTCAATACTGCGATTGTTCTCACAGGGGAGGGGTAGAAGAAGAGAAATGGTTCTCAGGTCTGTGTTCAATTAATCCTCTTTGAATCATTTTTCACCGACTGGACTGATTAATCTGCTTTGCCATCGATTCGGAAATGGATGTGCGTATACGTTTGAAATGGAGCGAACCCTTCATCATCTTTTTTACTTCCCAATTACACAGAGTGTGTAAGGAGGGTATTGCAATGGGTCGAAACAAAAATTTTGAGATCTCTTCGGATCTTTACGAATTGGATTCAGGAGATGGCACGTTTTGGCGATGATGTACAACGTCGTATGTGTATATGTGTTTGCATGTTAAGAATTTTATTCCCCCGATAACTCACGAACAAATTGATGCATCGAAACCAAACTTGAGATTTGACTTTGAATGCATTGAGAATAGAATCCTATTTCTGGACAGCTCATACCGATATCATTTACACAACGCGCTTCCACTTTCGGTTTCTTAAAATTCAAAATTATGAAAATACGCATATAAGAACTTTTATTGGTCAGTTAATTCTGCGTACAGTTTGCTAAGTCACATTCTTGTACGTCGCACTGTTTTTGAGATGCAGCGAAAATTGATTACGCAAAAATGAGTTATATTGGATGTGCGTTTTTATATTAATCATTAGTTCTACTGCAAAGAGTTTGAGGTGGAGGATAATGCATGCAATTTATACTGGTATTTTTAGATATTATGTCCAGGAGAGTACTATGGTAAGTGACGGTAATTATTTGAAACCGATAGATCTTTTTAGAGTGTTGTCTACTTTAATAATTATAATACATTGTGATTTTTAGTGTGTTTCCCTTTTCTTAATTTTTTTAATAATAATGGGTATTTTAGCGCCACGTACTTTTTGTAATGAATTGTTATTGGAAAGTTGAGTGGGGCACACTCCTGATTCATTTTGTTCTATTTCTATTGCAACATTTTTTTTTCAGCATATATTTGGTGAAGGATTTATATTCAGTAAAATGTACGTGAAGCAGCACGTGAAAAAGAATTGTCAGAAAATATATTTTATCCCTATAATGATCACGGTGTTCAGCTTTCCGAGATTAATATTTTACAGATTTTACACCATTTTTTACAGATTTAACTTAACTGAATCGTGCTGTCGATGTAGGAAATTGCGCGAGTTATTTTGTTTCTTTACCATACATACTGAATCGACTGTTTTTCACATTAATATTTTATAAAATGATAGTTTTTATTAAGAGACAGTCAAATGTTTGACAAGTCTCGTCGTGAATTTTTATAAAATTTTTCTTTGACGTTTCTATTATAAGTTTCTATATTTATAAGTATCCTTTATCATCATATTAAATTATTCACGATACAGTTGCAATAATGTAATTGAATAAAGATGGAATTATTATGTTCGTATTTTCTCGTGCTTTTTAACACAGTTGAATAAGAACTAATATCATGTTGTTCATGTTACATGATACTGAATAATATTACAGTTCAGTATTACATATATCAGCTCGTTACATGATACTGAATAATATTACAAATAAATGATAAAATATTAATATACAAGGAATTATTTAGTTACGTAACAATCATAGAAAAGCATAACAACCCAATTAAACCAATTCATATAACATTTCACCAAAGTAAAAACAAAATAAAAACCCTCTTATGAAACGTTCCCTTCAAAATAAAGAATTTGTTTTACAATGTGCAACCAAAATATACTGTTGAATGCATTGAAGTAACGGTTGCCGTCCATTAGTGTCCCATTTTCAAAAATTATTGAGTGGTTCTAAGTTCGAAATGATGGGTTGCAATATTTTTCTGTTTTCTCCTATCACGAGAAAAGGTCCCGCGATTAAAGTTGAAGAATTCTAGTATTTCTAAATATGCCACAATTGTCTCTATTTAACGCTTTTAAAGATTCAACTATGCTATGATTACAATTTGTGACCACTTAAGAACAAAACTGCAAAAAGTCGAATATTTTTAATACTATTTATTGGATTGCGTACATTTTGTGTCATTTTACCTGTCTCATCAGATAAGTTTTGTTCCTCGAAAACGTTCACTCTACTGTACATACTCCTAAATAAGACGAAAACGGGATTTCAGTCGGTTCCGGTTGTAATCCGTAGCGTTTCAAAACTGCGAAGGGGAAATATTTTTTAAAACTTGAAACTTCAATTTTTTGGTGTGGTCGATAATAAAAAAAAGTCAATGTACGCTTTTTTTTCTCGTACATTGCATCTATAACACATCCGTTACTGGTATTATTAAAACAGTAGTTTTTCTTTCGGAAGAAAATATGTAATGTAATTTTTTTCTGTTAAAGTAAATACATTGCAATCGTGTCAGAGCATCCTAAACAGAATAAAACAAGGACGAGCGCTCCAACTCGCATATACATAATGTAATTGTAGCATAATGTAGCCAGGCTTTTTGATGTTACATTAAATAATTCATTACCACAGGACTGGAAAAAGGCTAACGTGGTACCAATTCACAAAGCAGGTGATCGCTCTTGTTAGTAATTATCGACCAATTAGCATAACCTCTGTAGTACGTTTTACACGGTTTTAGATCCGGGTACTCATGTGAGAACCAACTTATTTCCGATGCCAGGACTTAGAAGGGGGAGAACTGATGCAATAGTTATTGATTTATGAAAAACATGCGATTTAATACCACATGACTGTCTTCTTGCAAAAATCGCGAAGTCAGAAATTGATCCGCGTGTTGTCAAATGGATTTGTGAATTTCTCGGAGATCGTTCACCACAAGTTAGAATAGATGGGTGTTCCTCTAAAGAAATCGCGGTGACATCGGGAGTGCCACAAGGAAGCGTTTTGAGTCCACTTCTTTTCCTTGCATATATTAACGATATATCAGACCACATTAATTCGATAGTGCGTTTATTTGCAGATGACTGTATTATGTCGGAATATTAAAGAAGATAGAGACCGAAATATGTTACAGAGCGATCTAAACGAATTGTGGAAATGGGCTGAGACGAATAAAATGAAAATAAACCCTCTAAAAAGTAAATCTTTGTTTTCTTCAGATAAAAAACAAAACCTGCTTTGAACTATTCATTAAATAATCATATTATCCCTGAAGTTTCATACTGTAAATACTTATGTGTTATAATTAAGCGTGACTTAAATTGGACAGAACATGTTAAATACACAACGCAGAAAGCTTGGAGAGCGCTGAACTTCGTAAGACGCGTACTTAGAAAAGGGAACTCGAAATCTAAGAGCTTGGCATACACTTCATTAGTTCGTCCTATACTGGAGTACGGAGCCGCTTGCTGGGATCTGTATAGGTGTAGGGGAGTTATTCATATTTATAAATGATTGATAACTTCTACTTAAACATGTGCAACGTGTCCTAGATGAACCCCCACAAAATGACGAAAAGAAGAAACAATAATCTATCTACTCTCAGAAATTACGATGAAATAAATTAAATTAAAAGAACAAGTTATTTAATGAAAAAGAAAAATTGAATGTACATAATTAGAAACATTAAATGTACACTCTCAAAGGTCAATAGTCTTAAAGCAGAATTTAATCAGTTCAATCTTACTCACTTGTACAATAACTCTAAGTAAATTCAATGGTCCGGTAGCACCAAACTTAAGCTCAATGGTGAGTTGTGTATCACGTCTAATAATTTATAACATGAGGTTAGCACTGAACGGAATACAAGCGGGTACGTGAGCGATGTAGCTCGTACGCTAGCTGGGAGTAGAAATGAATTGTGATTTCAAAATCAACAAACTCCCGTTGCTAAGTATTAACAAATAATCGACTAGGTCTCCTGTATATTGAAGTTTTTAGGAGCGACTTTGGTAATTATAATGTTGATATGTAGCCTCCGCTACATAGGGAGGGTCAGACCAATGAATTAGATCGGATACAAAGAAAGGTCGCGAATTTTGTTAGGGACGACACTCGTAATATTAATTTAGAGTGGGACACAGTTTCCAATCCAAGAAAGTTAGCGCGTCTTTGTGTCCTCTTTAAAGCCTTCATGGCAGAGCCTGCGGGGAAATCAGTGAACGCTAGGCTACACAAACCGAATTACATTAGTCGCGGCGACCACAAACGTAAAATAAAATGTAGGAAACAGAAAACGGATATTGGTAAATACTCCTTTTTGAATAGAACCAATGTAGACTGGAATAACTTACCTGCAGCAACACTTTCGAACTTACCAAAAAGAGTAAAATGTTTCCGCAACCGTCTACTTGCCTCGTTGAAATAGGAACATATGTGAAGTGTAGTGAGGTGATTAGAGTCTAAGGGCGTAGAAAATGCTCAGAGTGAAAGCAGTGAAAGTACATGATTGCTCTCAGCAACTGTTTATTGGTTTTATTTTTTAATAGTTATTAATTTATGTTATAGCAATTACTTTTACGCTAAGGGTATAGGAGGAGTAATGAAAAATGTGTGTATATTCAGCGTGTTTGTACGAGTGTGTTTATGTAACTGTTTGTAAGCGAAAATGTATGTGAATATACGCACATATGAGACTCATGTATGTATAATTAATTTCTTTCTCGTTGTAACTATGTGTAATCATTTTCTAAGCATTTTATTCTGTTTGTGTATGTGTATTTTATAGATAATTTTATAGGTATTGATGATTTGTTTTTTAACTTCGTATTATTTTATTATCCGTGTATTTTTTTCTGTCTGCCACCGAGCATTGCTCACTAGCAGAGTAATAAATTATTATTATTAGTATTATTATTACTAATGCGCATGGGAACATGTCGGTGTAAAGGAGGACAAGAAACTGTAGACCATGTATTATGGGATTGTGCCAAGTATGGAATGGAAAGAACGAACTATATCCGGGAGTTTATTAAACTGGATACGCT
>NNCF01148192.1:21677-34743 GCA_002313205.1 Laupala kohalensis | reverse complement strand
AGTAAGTGGAAGCAATGCCAGACTCAGCTCGGGGCCCCGTGTTCGCCAAACACGTACTTACTAGATGTAAGCCCCCTGGGGGGAATATTAGTACATTGTTGATAATATTTCTCATCGTAATCCTAGCGGATTACATTCTTTTGTTGACTCAAATTGAGGACAGGGTAGTTGTAGGCACGGAGAGAAATATTATTTTGACGACTCTACGTGTGAGCTAATTTTCCTACACCGTCGGGTCACAATACTGACATTTGACTACGTCTTCGCATCCCTCATATACCGTCCAATATCAAGTACAGTTAGGTGCTCTCGGCCTCAGCTACGTTATGTGCAGACAAGTTCTGCTGTTATCAATACTCCCTACTACCATCTCCAATGCATCGTATGCACAACATCAGAAAGCAACAATATTCGTCGATAAAGGTTCGGCTGGGAATCTGCTTTATGATCCTATCCTTCAGTGGTGTGTCCCATTAACACGAACCCAGTGCCCTTGGAAGTTTACTGTGAAATGTACTCGGGTATGTCTATCTTCATTAAAAAATTAGGAGATGCAGATAGATACATTATATGAGGAATATGTATTAATTTTCAATAATATTAAACCTTTGAAGCATTTTAGTCTCAGCAAATATTTTTCACATGAAAATTTAAGAGTTCTCGGGGTAATGTGTCTTCAAAACCAGAATGATATAATTTAGATTGAGGCCAATTCATGAACCATGAAATTGGTTGATTTTTGCGCTCCACTACATACCACTCCGTTACGTAACACTCTGTAACATAGCGCCTACAAGCATCTTCAGAGCCCACTCTTCTGACAGGATCTCAGGAAGAAAGCTATTTGCTGACGCCCAACTCACGCTCTCGCCTGTAACCGATAGAGCTTGCCCCCCTGGGGCGAATCCCTGAGGCCCACGTTCTCAGAGCAGTCGTCTCAGTCGTTTCACTCATCCGGCGGTGTCGTCTCGCAGCACTCAAACGATACATCATTGTGACTATATTCAAGCAGAAAAAGTGGGAGGAGGGCTGGTTCATTTATTTATAGCGACGCCATTGTTCAAACTTTCTTCAAAATACATGTTGCCGGACAAATACTTAAGAGTGGGAAATATGACACATTAATTTTTTTGTTAAGATATTAAGCAACTGTTTATAGACGTGTTTAGAAGACTATATTCAAGGTTTTGTTAAACCATCCTTCGCAAAGCACGGTATCCAAGAGTTCANATATATATATATATATATATATATATATATATATATATATATATATATATATATATATATATATATTTGGGTTACCCGTATATAATATGGCATTTCAACACATAAATATCAATGCACCAGAAAATAGGCATATTTCCCTTCTGCAAATAACGCAGTAGCTCATCGGCTGCAATGAATGATGAAGTACATAGATTCTCAAGAACAGATAATTGAATATTAAATGAAACCAATAAAACATCCCTTATTTTCATCGACTATTCGAGGAATACATGAAAAAAGTGTAAAATTTAGGACAAAACCTAAGGAGTACTGATAGAAATCAGTTTTCAAAATTTTCGTTTGGGTTGAAATTAATAGCACACCGTAATTGTATGAACTCACTTAAAAAGTTATATTTATAGGGAATTGTATAAGCCTCTGAAATTTTCTCAATAAGTGTTACTACCATGTGGGTAATGTAATTCCGATGTTTACAATGATTTGACTCAGAAGATTAACATATTCTTACACGATGACATAGTAAGAAATAGGAGTATTATCCTGTTTCATTTATAAGCATATTTTCGCATTTATAAGCATTTTATAACATACTTTTCACCGGCAATGTTAAGATTGAGATAAGTTCCAACTTTCTGGTTAAAAAGTAACATTAAAGATAGCGAAGAATTTTTTTCAGATATGCCATTTTATTCTTCTTCAATTTCTTCTGTACCTCGTAATTTTGGTTATATTTCAATACGTGTCTCACTTGGCGAGATCCTCTCTACTCTGAACTCGTTGGTGCTTCTTTCCCGTCCATTGTAAAACCATAAACCGCTTTGCACGAGCCAGAATAGGTGAATACGTGTGATATGGAAGAGAGAAATATTCTCGTGGGACCTGAGCACGAACTCGACGCTTCTCCCTCTGTAAGAACAGTAGCAGTGAACGGCTTGAGAGCTCGGGGCACAAAGAGCCAAGTTCACTAACAGCTTCTTAATGGCACACTTACCGCAGAGCTCATGCAACATTTATGACTTGTCCAGAATAACTAGGAGCTAAATGCTAGTATTCTACTTGGTGAGAGACTATTACCGACCGCAAGACAACACAGGACAATTCATCCGTTAGGAAAGTAGTGGAAGACTTGAATGCAACAATTAACAATGACCACCCACAGCAAAGAAAGCGATGAGCTTAGAGATAAACTATTATATGTTTCACTACTAAGGGACCGAACACAGTAGCATAGTTGATAGTGAAGAGATCAGCGTAGAAGTGAAGTTGGTGGCTATTATACAAATGTTTCTGCTTGTCTTACCGTGCCAGATGGAGATAATGCACGATTCACCGTAGAAACAAGACAAGTCTCTACACCAGATCTCCAGAATTTTGTATGAAAAAGGTTTGTAATATTAAACATGCAAGAAATTGCTCAAGGTTTATCACAATATTTCTTCAAATGGGGCCTACTTACTCAAAGGTGACCTATTTTCTCAAAGGTAAACCTGTTTTTAGGCACTTGAATTAACGAAGCTCGAAAAAAAATATCCAGATGATACCTCAAATAGTTTGCAAAATATAGTGAAAATAGTGAAAATTCAAAAAGTCACATTTCACCCTAATTCACATATTTAAAATCGAATATTCGAAAAATCACTTCTTAGTAAGATTCCTAGACAATATAAAAGCAATATTCTTTTCAAATGTAAAGTTACTATCTCCAACAGGTTTTGCTCTGCGTTGACGAATGAGTCAATCAATCAGTCGGTTACTCAGGACGACACTGCTTACAAAGAGAAATTTTATTTAGTGTGAGCAATTTAGAAAAGTACACTTCCGAACCTGTGTGTTGAATTAATACTATTAAAGTCGCAGACAAATTACACGAAGTTTCAGTAGCATTAATTTTAGCACACACACACAATTTGATTAACGAGTAAGCTAATGTGAGCCATCACACAAAATAATATTTTTTTAAATTTTCCTACTCAACTTTTAGCACCTTTGAAACTTCAGGGACAGACAATTCCTTAATCTCAAAAGGATAAATATTACTAAACCATAAAGTTTCAAGTCTTCTTCCTTAAGCCGTAACAGTTCTGAAAGATTCGACTTGGCTCTCTCCATAAAGGATGCCCAATCGAAACCAATTCAGTCTGTCACCCTCCTCTTATCGCTCCATTCGGAAGGCCATGAAAAGTTTTTTTCGCAGTCCTCATTTGTGTACTCTCATAACTTCTCGTTCGAAAAAAAAAAAAAAAAAACGAACCCTAGGAAAGTTTACCAAAATTTTATAACAGTCAATCGCAAAAAGGAAAGAGTACCATAGCTCGAGAAGGGTATTTTCTCAAGGGGGGGGGGGGAAATTGTTTCCTGTTTTTTTATTCCAATAAACTAAAAATAACTTACAATAATTTTATCAAACAAAAATGTCACACAAAAGCAATAAAATTAATTCAAATTATTCCAGAAAAATTTATTTACTTCAAAATTTCAAGACAATTTTCCTAGGATTTATTATTTTAATAAACAAGTTATAGGAATATTTAAGAAAAATTAGACTCTGAATTTCATCTAAAGATTTACTCTTATATCAAAAATATAGAACTTATGAAAAATATTAGAAAAAGAAATTTAACAAAGTTGTGAATGCATTCTACAATCAAATGCCCGGGAAATTTGTGGGAGGAACAACTTTAATGTACTTTCACTGTGTCGTTTGAAAAAAATACCCAGAACAATTTTACCAAACACTTTGCCGCACTTAACAGGTAGACAAATAGCCATCTCTAGTACAGATGGCCATCAAGTGAGTGTAATGCCTTTAATTTTGCAGAAAATAGTTTAGTGTGTAAGAAGACTTAATTGCTATTTTTCAATGGAAATGCATGTTTATCATGCTCCATTTTTAAAAAAAGTTTGGAATGAAGTATTTGGACAGAACAGAACTAGGCTAGTGTCATGTCTTCGTATTCATCATATGGTACGACGCCTCCTCATTTAGTGAGGCAGAGTCCATTGAATAAAAAATCACATTATATCATCTTTGAGAAGAATTCCAACTGTCGTAAATAAAACTACTAAAAGTTTGGTATGTTCGAGAATAATTTTTTTAAAATGAGTATAAAAAAGAATTATAGCACAGAAGACCATTACAAAATGCGGTCCTTCTTGATGTATCAAACATAATTCGCTGTATTAATTTATATGCATTTTATGTTCAAGTATTGCCACATCTTAAATAAAAGACCACATTTCTGAACTATCTTCAGTCAAAAATATACATCAGATACGAAGATGGTAATATATTGTGTTATTGTTTCTTAATTTTTACCAATGCTATAATTATACGTTTTTTGTTTGTATTTAATTTTCCAAAATATACCAAAATATAGACGGAAAAACATCGTTTAATTGAGGTATATTTAATTAAATATAAAAAAGGTATACATGAAAGAAAATTCAAATTATAGTAAATTATACTATTAAAGAATTGGTATAATTTAGGCCATACATCACTTTGTTACAAAAAATTACAAAATGAAATAAGGACCACATTACAGATAAATTCTTATTAAATTTGTTATATCCTGCTGACTTTCCGTCTCGTTTCATATTTATTTTGCTACTACTCGAGCCCTACTTCATACATTACCTCCCAGGTAACGCAGCAAATACACTCCACAAGATCCCTGGTTCGAATACAATTAAGGGCTCTAATGACCTAGACGTTGGCGAGTCCTAAAGCCACAATTTAAAAAATTGAATACAATTGTGGATTTTTTTGTATTAATTTTTGTAGGCATTATAATATGTACTGAGGCGGATTTAAAAATTATTTTTGTTTATATATTTTCCTTATTTATTATAAGGTACTATAAACAATATAACTATTTAAAAACCAAAAATAAACCTACCTAAAACACTTATAACTTAGTTAATTCTCAGGAAATCTTTGCTGATCCAACAAAAATTTTGAAAATCACATTTTAGAGAGTATTATAAAAAACAACAAAAAGTATATTTAAAGAACAAACATTTTTTACAAATATTATTGTTTTACCGTCTTTTTTTTGGCTCCCCAAAAATCTTGCGCAATTGCCTATATTGCCTATGCCTAAATTCGCCTCTGAATATGTATTGTAATACATTAGTGCTGTTTGAACATTATTTACGATTATGTAAACCATGTGTCCATTTTGTTTTAACAATACGTCCTTCCCTTCAAAACGAAGCTCAATCTTCCAGATATTTTTTCCGACAGATTTCAATAACCAATTTTTGTGTTCTTATGACATCAATGTCTCATTTTTCATTTGAGTATTTTATCCTCTGCCATCGCATTTACTTACGTAAGTCAAATCAGTTGTTTTCTACGATAGTTTTTATACAAAATAGCAATTTGATTCATTAAAACTCTCTTAATATTTTTCATTCTTTAATTGTGAGAGTGAAACATTCACTTAGGCTCAGTCAGCATGCGTCAAGCACGGGTGTTTAAGTAATGACATTTATATTATCTGCTAATCAATGGAAGTAATCCTGAATAACATAAGGAGCAGTGTTAGCAATAGATATGGTGAAAGGAATAGAAAATCAAAGAAATAAATGGAATATCTCGGTTTTGGGACAATGCCAATTAAAAAGTACCACAATGTTGTAGAGTGAAATTTCAACAATATTGTAACACTGCGTACTAAAGTTACCACTTATATGCCATTAGATTTGCGAAGCTTATCTTTACGGCATCGTATGTACCGACGACCCGCGCTATGTTTTAGGAATCAATGCGTTGAAACTGCGGTACATGTGGAGTATTATTATCAATTCGTAGCCATACGCAAACACCTTGCTCGTAAGCCACTGTCTGACCGACATGCCACGAAACATTGAACATAAGAGAAGATCGTTTAACTGATCAATTATTCATATTGTGTTCACATATCACGAGTATTATAGCTTTTATAAGTTACACCTACCACAGAAAAAAGTTTCAAAGACAAATACCACATGCAAAGAAAATCAAGGTTGTACAATTAAAAACTCTAACCTGTTTTCTCCGCACTTCCGTAAGAAAATGAAAATTTTAATGCACATATTCCTCTAAATGCCTATTCGAGAAATACGGACGATTAACCCTCTAATAGTTGGGGTGCTGGGGATGATCAATAAAGGAAATCCAGTATATCCAGCGGAATATGGCAATTAAACGGCTCCTCTATCAATTCAACTATTAATGGTCTTTAATGGTGTAAGCAGAGGAGTCAGTTCTATTCAGTAGCAATACTCCGCTCACAACAATGTAATTTCCTGGTTGGATATTTAATATTCACTGTCATGTCTAATCCAAAGGACGAATTACATGTTTGGCTTCATTTGATTCTTAATTACTACAGTTATTAATTTAGGAGCAAAAGCTGAGGTTATTTTGTATACATAAAGATCCCTTTTTATTTAAACAATAAACTTTACCAAAAATAACTTATTTAGGATCGCTGCCATAGACCGGAAGAGTCGATAAAAGAGCGCATTTCATGTATCTCCTGAACGAATTAAGATATCGAAGAGCGATTTTCACTAAGATAAGACGTCACATAAGGCTATCATTTGACGTACTAAAATGATTTTTAGTGTTTAAGTCCTGAGAAAAGTACACTTTTAGTGATTAATTCTTTTAATGGAACTATTCTTTAAGGTACATGAATAAACGAACACGAAGTTATGACAATCGAATTTGAACGAATAACAACAGAAATACGGCAAAATGAATGATTACACATTTCCCAACATAAGGAGAATGATCCAGCCTCACGTCTAGGCGAGGTCCTCGGGAGTCGCGTAAAAATTTTCCTCGACAGCATACGAAATATCAAATTATTCGCGAATTATTATACATCAAAACCACTCAACCCGAATAACCGGTGCAGTACCAGTACAAATGGAATAAAACAGTAGTAAATCGAGAAAAAAACATCGGATTTTTTAAATAATGAGTTTTCAACCATTACTTTGAGTAATTCAATTATATTGAACTCAAGCTACGACCTTCCCAACTCGGAGTGGGTATGAGGGGAAAGTTTGAAACCTTTAATGGGAATCTCTTCTTTCTCAAACATGGAACTGCCAGTTTATTCAACCAGGCTATAAAATTAAACTGATAGTAACATTTAAATCATAACTCAATTGTTTCCGAAGCATCAGCCTATAAAATTATGTAATGCAACAATTTAAGAAAGCAGATTCGCGATTTACTTCGAATTCCTCTGTTTTTGATACTTTTGCAATGAAAACACAAAACTATCTAACTGTAAAGTCTTCAAGAGCGTATTAAATGAAAATAGTAACGAAATACTTCAGTCATGACAAAACAATGAAGTATAATGTAATACATATAATTTATTCATTAATTTCGCGCTTTTAACAATAGACTATTTCATGTAATTGCCACAAAGGAAACAACACTTCTGGAGTAGTAACACATCTGAAATCTGAAAATTTGCGGATAACAGCTCTGACGACGAAAACATTTGAGCCACGAGGACATTGAAATAAAATGGCATTTCTTGTTATCGGTAGCACTGTTACACTGTAACCTCCGCGAGAGCAGGGTTGTACATATTTCCTTCAGAAAATAGTAACGGATGTTTGGCATTTTCAACAATAAAAAAATACTTCGAGTAGCTAATACCGTACCTATATATTTATAATTATGGACACTTTGTACTAAAAAAATCAGCGTACGTTTCGACACGACGCTTCTGACCATACCCTTGTAAAACTCATTCTACAAGACCACAAACCAATCACATTTCTCACAACATTTTAAAATAGTATTTGACAAATAATTAAAAATAGTGGTATTTCGATCCCATTTACTGAAAAACAAATTCCACGGTATACCACGACTAAAGTAATTCATACAGTAGTTCGTTTACTGCGCACATATCGTTCATTAGTTGACTACAGTCAATATTTCATTTAACAATTCAGATTTAATATGCATTTTTTCTACATCATTCCCGTGGTTTAATTATTTTGGTAGTAAATTTTATGATTTATTAAAGCGACAAAGAATTGGAAAATAACATTTTAAATTTAGTATAAATATATACTAGTTCGTCATTAATAATAATACATTCCCTGTCAAAAAACAGCTCCAACTCCATATGACTACGTGGAGGACAATAAACCAATTTACTTTCCGGAAGCAAGCAAGGGACTACCCCATCAATTCTGATCAAGGGTCCTACGACAGAGGCGGATTTAACATTTCAGCAAATTGTTACATTATAATATATTATTTAACACTTCAGCAACGTAACATAAATATTAGCCGTTACTGTCAAAACACATTTTGAATGTTAGGTTCTTGTGTTCTTCATCTCCCTAGCTATTAGGCGTTTATTGTGAAGTCAGCCCCCTTCCTTCTTCTCCTTCTACATTATCATAACACCAGACGGAGAATGGAACAATTCGTCGGTTTTTACTTCCCGCAATGCCCTATGAATAGTGAAACCACGTCTTCTATTTTCCTCCGCATTGATGTACCCACCATCACCCTCTTCCCAAAATCGCTCACGTACTCATCTTTGCGGTGACCCTATTGCGTCAATAGAAAGTCCCTAGCCCTCGCTTCATTCGCGTCTATTTACAGTTTTAGTATCCTGCTTAGTTCTCTACCACTGAACCATATAGCAGGTCTTAGTATTTGTACAAATCGTCGTTCTCGTAATTCCTTTATTTGAACCTCTCCGTTTCTCCTCCAATTCAGTCCTTACTGTTGCATCCCAACCCATTACAAATCTTTCCATCAAAATTATATGTTCAAACCACTGCACTGTAACTTCAACTCTCCCACAACTCTTCCAATTATATAAGCACACCAGGTCACAATTCTTGCCCCTTCTTCACAGTTCTCGCTTTCTCTTTGATTTTATCCCCTCCGGAAATTCCCACTCACATTCTTTCCGATCCCAATCTACCCCTGCTCATTTTAGTCTTCCCTCTTCCAATGCCAATTCTCTCTCCAACCTTCTAGGCTGTCCTACAACGCCACAAAGGGTTTCCGTCCCATATACAGACGGCATATGCGACTGCACGAATATACATATTTGTTCGAGCACAATAGCAATATAGCTCTCGGTCGCCGCAGACTCACCCCATGTTCTCGACAATGAGTCGTGTATGGAGATGGGACTGAAACAGAGAGGAAGATCCTCGAAAATGATGCAGAGTTGTTTGCAAACGCTGGAGGACAAAAAGTCAAGTCCGAGATGGAGGAATCATGTGAAATGAACGACAGATACAGATTATTGCTTGCAACAAATTATTAAGATAAGACAGATAGTACAAACAATGGAAGATCAGAGTCATAATTCTCTCATATTCAGAGGCGGTATAGAAGAGAGTGATATAGGATTTGGAAATTTATGTAGATCTAAGATAGTCATAAATGCCTTTGTCTTTGTTTTGGGATATGTCATTCCCCCTCACCCTCAACTATATACATATTTCTTCTTCTTTTTAATTTACTCCCAAGTTTCTTGTGAATCATAAATATACCGTTAGGAGACCAAGATATAGTGTTTCAGTTTTTGAAAGAAGAGAATAAAACTTTTGAATTTCATAACGAAAGGAATTTCTGTTATCTAAAAAACTACACCATTAAACTAACTAAGAGCATTACTTTTAGAAAATTGGTACAAGAGTTTTCTTCCCGGTAGATGGCAGTAAATGTAATAAGGAAAAGTAAACAAGTCCCTGAAAAAGTCTCGGATTCTAAACAAAATGCTCACAAACTGTGCACGCAACTTTATTAATGTTGCTGATTTTAGAGATCAGTTTAAACAAAAAGTCAGTTTAGAGATCACCATCAATATCTTCGAGTTTGCAGCTTATATTTTTGCTTGGTGCAACGCTATTGTTTA
Organism: Laupala kohalensis; assembly: GCA_002313205.1. Lineage (NCBI taxonomy): Eukaryota > Metazoa > Arthropoda > Insecta > Orthoptera > Trigonidiidae > Laupala > Laupala kohalensis. Next base: position 24,604 of record NNCF01148192.1, on the reverse strand, counting down.
TTAAATACTATAAAAATTCATGAATAAAATGTAGTTTTACATAAAAATACAATGAATGCAGTCAATAACCACATCGTAAGAGCTTAAAACCATGCAGTTGCAAAATAACTAAGGTACCTGCGGGTAATGAGGCTAGGAGGAAATTTAAAGAAACTGAAAAATATCTAATTCAATCAACAAGTTTTATTAATAATAATTACGTAAATACAATTCGTATAAAATATAAACGAAAAATGGTAACTTATGCCATAAACAAAAGCAAAATTAAACATTTTTTTAAACTTTACTAGTAGGCCTTATTTTACTATGGTTGGAAAATAAGACCTAGGGTTTTAACATACTTAAGTAATCAAACTATATGTAACATATCTATATTTGAGATCAATAATCACATAAATGCAACAATAAGACTTAAAATTCTTTAACAAAAGGATTAATAACCTTATTTAACAACACTCAAAGTCATCAGTATCATCCACTGACAGACCGACGCACTCCTCATTATACCACTTTCCGCATTTCGTACATTTCCTCATCTGCTATCTCGTCCTGTTAACAGCCATGACAGTACCATTTCTCTTGCTTTTATGAAGTACTGCTATATTTGACAGTAGATTTCTTTACGGATGCGGTAGACCTTAATAACTACCGACCACGTGTGTAACAAAAAAATAAATAAAAATATTTGAACCACGATACATTCAAAAGTTTAAGATAATCGAAGCATTTATTAAGAAAGATAAATACTATGATTTTAGATAGGTAAACGTAAAATTACAAAAAATACTTTCGATTTATTCGGACCGATTTTTATTATTCGTGATGCGCGGCCGCATCCTTCGATGGATATCGCGTCGCCGCGACTAGTAATGACATGTTTGTCCAATAGGCGACTACAAGTGTGGTCTTGAGAGGAAGCGGTTATTTTAATACGATTTTTGTTTACCTAGGTCTTGTTAGCCGACAGGCTTTATTACCCGCAGATAACTTATAGTAAATCACATAATCTCTATCATTTAACTTTACACGGAATTACTTTATTTTTTAACTCGAAACTGCATGGTAAAGAAGCGAACTTTGAATGATTCTCCTTGTACGGTGAGTTAATATCCATGCCCATCTTACGTCTTAGAAGCTGCACACGAGGGCTCGTAAAACATGTAACTAACAGGCCTCCGGAGACGTATAAGTCGCCAATGCAGCGTTAATATTTTAGGTATCTACTGCAGGAGAAACAGAGACAAGTAGCTGTCTCCTGTGGATGCACGAATGGGATTAATTTATAGGCGTTGAGTGTAGAAGAACTTCTCAACTAATTAATTTCAGTCTCTTTGAAGAAATATAAAGAAATTCAGCATATACTGACATATTTTGATATTTTGTCATTTTCACCTATACCGTTCCTAGATACTCAAACCAATTAATTTAGTTGTCTATAAAATGTAGTGTAAGAGAAACAAATGAAACTCGATAACTTGAAATACACTTACTGTAGAGAATTAACAAATTTTTCATTTAATTGTGCAAAACTGGTGGATTTAGAATATCGCAAGACAAATTGGAACCGTGCTCATGCCTCCCAAACTTTTATTTTAAATGACTAGACACAAGATGAAAATAATAGATCCCTTTTTTCCGCGGTGGGAAGGTTTTGAAAACATTTTAGTGTCACGCTGTAGAAGAAGCTTTACGTTATTTATTGTAATTCATTATTCTACCGTTAGATGTGGACTTAATCTGTAGAGTGAGTTCGCCATAACAATAAAAAAGTAAATTTAGAAAATATTTTTACTGTATGTTTTCTATCAAGAAAGACAAGCAATCTAGACATCAGACTGTCCAGATAAGAAAAAAGTACACAACAAACTACGACATTAACTTAACCATTGATTTCATTGATATGCGTCTTTCTTATATTTCAGTTTTATCTCTCTGGTGTTTAATTAAAATATGTTATTTATAGCTTGTCCAGTTGCAAACTTTGAAACCAGGAAGTAAACAAATTTCAACACAATCTGTGTTTAGAGGTCTGCTGAAAGAACACGAGAACGTTTGCTATCACATGGTCACACATAGGAACACTTGCTATCCCCAGACTTTACTAATATGCCACGACGTACTTTACGGCATATCTGAATGAGACTAAAAAGTAAACATTACTATCAATATGTATGAACAGGGAACGACTGAGTCAAATGGAGGTGTCTGGAGAAAGCAGATGAGCCACGTATAGTAACTTCAACAACCAATTCCTAACGCATCTGGTGCGCGAATAGAACACACATTCATTACCATATAGTGGCGTTGCAAAGTGAGTTGTTGAGGAAAATCGAAGAGACAGAGAGCCAACGGAACGCGGACGATGCGGAAACGATGTTGGTCGTAAGAGTGGATGGAAACAACGTAGAAAGGTTTTAGTGTCTGGGGTTGAGGCGGAGACCGAAGCCACCGGGAAAGAGCCGCAGCGACTACAGCGGTGAGAATAGGTCCATTGCGGTGACAGCAACGGAGATCAGAGTCGTTACGACGAAAAGATGGTGTTATGAAAGACCTTATGAGAAAAGCCAGTGAGTTGATTGGCTGCGATAGGCATAGAGAAATAGCATAAGACCAAAGGGACCCCGTTGTAAAGGCAACAGCCGAAGAGACATTGAAAGAGCCTGCAGTGTATGAAAAAGCATGAGGGGTAATGGGTGAACGAGAATTGGGGGTGCAGTGGATAATGGAAGGTATATGAACGAGATACCAGTACAAACTACGTTTGGGCAAAGGTGAGGTAGTTGGTATTTTTTTCTTTCAAATCATGTGTTTCTAATTTTATATATTTCATGTTAATTGATCATGTTAAATATATCATGTCATATTTTAATTTGTTGTTTGCTTCATATTTCTTATATATATATATATATATATATATATATATATAT
>NNCF01148192.1:0-21645 GCA_002313205.1 Laupala kohalensis | reverse complement strand
AGAGAGAGAGAGAGAGAGAGAGAGTGTACTTGACGCCAATCTATGTTCATTTGCAGTTGAAATAAATTATTATAATATTATTGTTATGACAGTCGTTACTTAGCAGAACAGTGACGAAGAAACAGTCGACGAAAGTGCTATTTGTGGGTGCAGAAGTTAAGACACAAAAGTTGCTGAGGTGTGAACATGATACGGCAAATGATTAATAACTAAAAAAAAACAATGGGTACTGTTATTACGAGGATGCATTGAGTAGAATGAGTAGTGACTGTGGAGCAAGAATGTGGGAATACGATAGACAAGAGTCGCAGGAAGAATACGAAGTGAATAGACGTCAATTTGGATGAACTTCTCGTTGTGAATACTAATTGGGTTATCAAGGTGATTTCACGCACTGTACCTCCAATAAACGGTTTTTTTTACAAATAGTGACTCTTTCTTCTTTAGTAGAACTAGGAAAGTAACGACGATACTGAAAGAGAAGAATTAAATGTGAATGTAATCGACGCGTACTGAGTATTTCACCTGTATAAATATGTAAATAATGTTGTCAAAAACTCCGTTAAAACTACGAATGACCACGTGAAGGACAATTAACTAACTTACTCTTTGGAAGCAAGCAAGGGACAATTCCATCAATTCCGACCACGGGCATTAGCTTATTTAACATTTCTGTGCAAAAAGTTGGTATTTTACCTTTCACGACAACTAAGACAAATTGTTAACTACTCGTTTTAATATCAACATAATACTTAAACAATTCCATTTCCAATCGCTATAATAGTAGTCATTTCATAAATACATGTACGTCATAATACATCATAAATACTAGCGTTATCAACACATTATTCCAAAAGTATTACTAACTAATTTTATTATACATTTCAATCCAGGTCATGAAACATTACCGAAAATATTACAATGCGGCTGCCTAATACGAACTGCGAACTTCTACAAATTTAAGTAATATACGAAATATATTCGAATATTAATAGTAGTCACAAAACTGTATATTTGCTGTAAAAAATGCAAGTTAATAACAACAAACTAAGACAAGGATATATTAGTTACACACGCTCGATGTAGAAACAACATAACACCACAAGAGCAAATGAATAGAATTAATGGCTAATGTTGACAATAGATTTAAGTTTTAAAAAATATGCTTTGTACTGCCATAAAGTACTGCCAACATAATCCGAGGTACATTTATCATTACCCTTATGGACGATGGCGAAGTAAAAGCGTTGGCTACACTGTGTACAAACCCTGTACCAACATGAAGCCAGTTAGACGTAATAAATAAATAATCAAATAAATAAATGTATAGTCAAGAGAGCAGTTACAAACTCTCTATGATCATGAGGACAATCAACTAAATTACTGCTACTATTTTACAATAAAATAATAAGCACAGTGCATATCTTTCTCTTGGATTAAATTTTCTCTCGTTGAAATTACATGACGTTGAGTATACAATGACACTTGCCGTCCCCAACTGCTGCTACCCGTACCTCGTGGACCTATATTTAAAACCGCCTTTGTCCCAGGGAAAACCGACCAAAACCCGGACCAGGATGTATATATCTCTCATTCAGCTGACAATGGCTCATCCGCATAGAAAGGAATTCGATGCAGTTTTCTCCGGACGTAATTCCTCCGTCTCAAATTTAAAACGCAAAACTAAAAAGATTTAAATTCTTTTAAGAGTGTCGTAATAGTCCTTGACTCTTTTGTTCCTTGATCGATTCAAAATGACTCGAGTTGGATTTTGCAAAACCTTAATGCATTTGCTTTCCCGGATACATTTTTCATTATCATTGCGAGTCAACCAGCAACCGTGTGGTGTTGGTATTCCACAGAGAGCTCAGGCAATGCACTTCACTGTTCTTCTTGAAAGATCTCTTCGTGATTCTCCATCACGTTCCACGACCGCGACGCTGTTGTGCACAGCCCAGCTTACAAGGAAGTCGACTGTAAAGGCACTCGATTGGATGCATGTGGCGACCCTACCACACTTCGGAATAGGTGTCGAATAGAATAACGTATCACAAAGACTTTCAAATTACTCATGCTGTTTCATGTTTTAAGAAACTAGTTCGAAATGCACCAACAGGGGTGAGTAACTTTACTCTTTTTTATTAATTTTAAATTGCTTTGCATAAAAATAATTCTCGTGAAATAATGACACATTCATGCACTTCAAATTAGTTTTCAATTGGATGAAATTCTGAACCTTTACATTTGTCCTTGCTGTATTGGTTAGCAATTCGAGTAATCAATGTATACGTATTGCTGCTTCAACAGCAATATGCAAGTAATTTCAACAAATCGAATTGTTGAAATTCAGTTTCCTTTACAGATTGCGATTGAAGTACATGTTTAAGATAAATCAATGTTAAATATGAATATTGTCATTACACAATGGTAATAGTAACACAAAAAACCGTAACTATGTTTTCTATTATCTTTTGTGAGTGAATGATCGAAGTAGCAAGACCACTCTTCCTTCTGTTTTGGTGGACGTCCAAGTAACAACTATTTTCACATCTATTTTCAGTATTGCTTCACATTTGAGAAAAGAATGACGCCCCTTGGCACTTTTTCTGAGAATGCCATGTTTATTCATTAGTATTTTGAAAAAATATCTTACGAAGATATTAACATATAATAAGTTATCGGCACGAACATTCATTTAAACTCATTTGTATATTTAACTTTCAGGATTCAGAAACAATTACAATGAAAATAATTAAATGCCATTAACGCGATGTTTTAATATTGGAGCTAAAATGTATGTCTAGGTCGCTTCACAAACGTCATATTCTTTGCGATAGGGATAAATTCGCTTCCTTTAAAACTGACAAGAAAAAGCTCAAAGACGTGACATTGAAAATCAGATAACGAAAGATACGTATCTCATGTACTAGCCTGATTGGTCCAGTTTGAGGAAACAATAATTTTCAAACTACATTCCAAACCAGTTTGTCATCGAAAGACTGGCATATTGCTTTGTTCAGAGTGAACTATTATGCTCATAATAAGAAACTATTACACGATTATCTTAATCCTTTCCCTCACTTTTCATTTTTTTTTCAACCCTGTCATTCATTCCTTTTACTATATATACTACACATGTACTATATATGTTCTAAATTTGTGCTTGCGTGACAGATTTTGGTATACAGAGTGGCATTTCTTCGGAACGTCATTGGCACAGTTGAGCAGAAATGCGTTAATCGTTAATTAACGAAGTTAACATTTTGTTTAACTTTGAAGTTAATTTTTAAAACTATTAAAGGTTTTATTAACTTCCGATACATTTACATTCCTTTAACTTCTGTTACTTTTAAAAGCATTGTTCCCACGATGTGAGTACACCTAGTCAGAAATTGTATCTTGCATCGTCAGAAGGAACCATCTTTTATGATTGAATTTTATTGCTTAAGGTCATCCCGGATACCCGTCCTTTCCAAAGAAATGGTGGTAAATGCTCAAAACATCATATGAATTCGCCTTGATAAATGTCCAGGGCTCAATGCATCCGTACTGTCAGATTCCCAAGCTATGCGTCATCGGAAGGGCATGAAATAGGAAATAAAATCCTCAAAGGCATAAAGAAGAACACGGGTGATGCAAAGTCGTAGGAACGAGACCTACTCAGGTAAGGGAATACGCGCTAAGACTGTAATTAAGTACACATTACGACCAAAGATTCCAATTCGCGAGTGCTATGCAAAAATTTAAAAGTTCCAGTCTTTAGGAGGCTTCATTCTTCTCCCCTCTTTTATTCCCACCCTCCGTCTCGTGGACTTAGAATTCAAAATCTATAGAGTGGGCGAACCCGTTTTTACAAGTAATTGAACTGCATATTACGTACAAGAAAACATCGGCTTCACATGAAAATATATCTTGCGTGTAAACTTTATCCCTGTTACAATCAGATGAAAATTTTGGAATGTTTGTGTTCATGAAGGGAAAAGAACACCTTACGTAAGGTGATTTTGCATGAAGAATATATTATTTTGCAACTTCAAATGCAATAAATATTACTTATGATTTTATTAACCTTCTCTACTTGTCTAGTCTCCCTACACTATAACAATGTTATGATGAACTTTTGCGAGTTTCACTAGTTACAGAATCCATGGTCATCTCTGGTAGCAGGGTTAAACGTTAAACAGCACTAGTCAGTCTGCAATTACTTTTGGATTCCCAAATTAAAACTCTTAAACAACTTTTCAGTGGAACTCCTAAACAAATATAAGAGGAATCATGTTCGGATTCACATAGTAGGAAGACATTGCCGCTAAGTGCTTATAATATGCAAAAAACAAATAAAAGATTTTTGCATGTATCCGCTGCAAAGGCAATACTATATTTACACAAAAATATATTTGCGCCAAGGTTTTCGCAACACGAATTATTCTAAACCATTTTGGAGCCATCATGATAAGAATATGCTATATGTTTACAAACAGAACGAGTTACCCAGAAATATACCATTGAATTATCTGGATAGAATAAAGAGATTTTGTTTTCTTCATAATAATCAGTCTTGAAATATTTTTTTTCTTGTAGATCACCAAAACGGAGACAAACAACGAGGTTCGAAAAAATTAAAAACGAGGAAAATGTTAAGAAAACCAGTACTTGTTTCTTTTTGGGAGTATAATCGTTCACATTAATAATGTGAATCAACATTAACTGTAAAGATTGGGCCCTAAATATTTTATAAATGTTTTTACTAGTTTGTAATTATTCCAATCTGTGGTTATTCGATCAAAACACAACTTCAGCGTTTGCTTAAATCAAATAATCCATTTTCAATTTCTAAGATATTACAATCTAGTTTATTTGGAATATTTTGAGGGCTGTTAAACAAAAAATCATAAGATTTTGTTTAATTTTTTAATGATTATTTGGCAAATTGTTTTATGTTCTTGTCAATTTTCTCAATTCTTAACTCCAATACCTACAAATGAATGAAAGTAATCCAAAAAAATATTGAGCGGTCAATGTTATTGTATAATTTAACAAAATAGGTATTAAAATATTTTGAATTATCTGCGCAAAAGTTCTTTATTTTCGAAAAATCAGCTTTCTGCTGATTTCAAGGAAAGCACTGAAATAAAATACGGTAAAACGTTACTTCTCTATGGTTTTGTACCAAGACAAATTCGATAACTAATTCTTAGAACAATCGAAAACTGTCTGGCTCTTTATGACCACTTTTACAACTAACTCAAGTACTCGTAACAGAGCTAATATTCATCGTCCTATCGTGACAACCACTCTTTGCCGAAAAGAGCCAAGTCATTCACGAATATTTTTGTATAATTTCCTTCCGAAAAATGTAAAGGATATTATTAAATTGAATCTCTTCAAATTCACTGTTAAAAGCGTCATCTCTTCTATAATGTTAAAGAATTTATTGATTTTAATAAAAGAAAAAGTTAGTTTCAACTTCCCAATAAATATTGTTAAGTTACTTTTTTTCATGCACGCTGTTTTCGTTCCTTATTATTCATAATGTCTTATCTCTATCTGTACGCAACCTTGGCGCGGTAGTATACATTCACTGTAGTCACATCCTGGTCCCGATTTCTCTCCGGTTTCCCTTCAGGTAGAGGCTGATTTATATATTGGTGGGTATGTCATTTACATATTCTTTATTATTTATCTCGAATTTCTACTGAAATAACTACGATTTATTTTTGCATCACAACAATCATTACTCTCGATTGATATATCGATAAATAATTTACTTGTGTATTTGCTTACACATGTATTAAGAATCAAGTCATGTTACGACATCTCACCTCCGACTCCTTGAGACAAATTATGGAGTTAAAATATATATGCTTTATAACGAATCCACAAATTCCACGTCGTTATAGTAAGCTTTCAAACCAATTCAATCTTATATAGAGTGACATAATTCGCAAATGTTTGACATTTCACTGCTGTCACTAATTTTGTAAATCGGAGACACATTTTTCAAATGATTAACACACGATTTCAAGAAAACATATGATGCACAATTCAACCGAACACATCAATGTAATGCAACAGACTAAGTGTAAAACATGTTACTTCACAATCCAACAAAACACACTAAGCTAGTGCACAAATACCACGTATAAAATATACGTTGAAACACAATTTAATGGAACACAGAAACATGGTGTGTCAGTGAAAAGAATCCATAATTAGGAGTCGGTAAAACCGGTTAATATTAGGAACTTTTGCAAAAAACGTGAATTTGACTAATTGAGAGCTACTTCCAATTTTTCTCCAACCGAACATTCATAGAGGATAAAAAGAGTAAAATGGTAAATATATAAATACAAACATAATTAGCCATAAATATGTCCAAAAACGATAATACACAAATACTTGAACTGTACTTTTACCTATCTAACAAAAAAACGAATATGAAATGCATACCCGATACTAGTCGTTCCTAGAACACATGCGACTAAAAAATCCATCAGTACAGCGAATCGCCGTAATAGAGCACTCATGTACGATTCATTACAGATTTTCGAAATATTACTGACACGAATATTTTGAAAGATACGGAGGGAATAGTTAATCACATTAGTTGAATAATTTAAACGAATTTCCTCAATCCGCAAGGTTATGAGACCGAATGAAGGTCAGATTTGGATTTCAATCTTCAATAGGTTCGATGTCTTCGGCCGGGAGTTCTCGGGCTTACCCTGATCAATATATGGAAGTGAGTACTGGAGTGACAACTTTCCACAATAAGGATCATTTCCTTCTACCTTATTCCCCCGCAGGACAATCAGCTAGTTGCATATCTGTTTCAAATGAGCAGGGGTAGAAGAAAATGATTGCAAGCGAGGTAAAGAAACGTCGGAGTCGAATTTCACAGATGTTCATCACGGAATGTATCACAGAAATAAAAGAAGATTTCAAACATATTCACATTTAGTAATCCGAACATACATTATTACAAGGTTTATCTCACTAGAATAAAGACATGAAACGAACATCTAATTATGGGTGTACACAGTCAATGAAAATAATAAAACTTTTAAATTAAAATCAAGTATGACCATTTTTGTGCACGATTATGTATCCCTTAAGTGTCTGTACGCACAAAACACGATAGTCATAATTAATAATTAGACACGGTATTAGATTACTGAAGAACATGTTCGAATATTCGGCTTGCATTAAATTTTATCGAATATCCGATTGATTCAATATACTTTTGAAAATACCCAGACAAATTGAAGATTGTGCCAAAAATAAAATACTTGACTTTTGTCAGAGATGCGACATGTATTCTACCAAACTAGACGAATCAAGCGATACAAATTCTTGGGTGTATATGTCAAATATGGTTTATAAATACCAGCGGTTACATTTATATACACAAAATTATTCCAAACACACATTTCAATCAATCTCGTATGAGTGGAATATAATTTACAATATAATGTTTTCTTGGCCATGTTTTGCCTACTAACATTCTTTATCTTCAATAAAAGCTACATTCCGAACTTAAATCGCCACGAGTTCCTTTAGAACGAGACGTCAGTAAGACAGTGCTCCTCGCGTAATATCTCACTGGCAGCTTATTATTCGAACCCTCGTTACAATTACTCTAAATAATATTAATAATACAACGGAATATACAACTCCGAACCTTAATTAAATTGCTCGCACATAGGAAGTCTCTATACATTCAGACATGCATCCACGCCACATAACTTTCCTCTCATACTATCTCCATAGAATTCATTACTATGGAACCTGACAGGATATTTTTCATTCATTTTCACAGAAAAAAACACAACATCCACAATGAAAAGATTATTTAAACATAATATGTCTCACTCCTGACTAAATTGTTGAATCGAATGCATCATTTCTGTAAGTTCTAGTTTCACAAAATGATTAACCACTAAAATGACCAACAAGGGGAAAATGAAGTGTATTAGTTTCAATGTTTTCCCAAGAGAGTAAGAAATTTCCGCTGGAGCACGTGGTCCGGCCGGGCGGGCGCCGTAACGCTCCAAAGGTACATGTACGTCACTGCCGCCCGCCTCGACCGACTGACATCCAACTGCTGCGCGCCGCTGCGCATAACATCTTATCCACTTATCTTCGCAAATTCCAGAACATATCAAAGAACACTACATGACTTTGATGTTTAGGAATAATAAAACTTACCCAGGACTCGGATTCGGGGGAACATTTGTTTTACTCATGTGTGGAGGGTTAACTTAACGGCGCAAAATATCTTATTTATTCCATAATAATAATAATAATAATAGCACTTGAGAACGATGATCAATCTTTGCCTGTGTACTCTTTAGCCAAGACCCCCATAACAATCAGGTAAATAACGAAAGGTAAGTGTTTTGGGTGAGAGGGCGAGATCTCTCAGACGACGGAACACGCGACAGCGAACTCGCGGCGCGCACGCAGCGCAGCCGGTCGGCGGGCGCAGGCGCGCGAACCATGTGGTCGGCTCCTGAGAGTACTCACCGCGCGCCGAGGGCGTCTTACAGCACGGCGGAGCACGCGACTGGTGGCCACGCGGCGGGTGACGCTTCGCAATGCAACAACAAGTGACGCGGGCGAGAGGCCGGAGTCGAATGGCTCGCAGGCTGGCTGCTCGCTGGCTAGTGGTTGCAGGCTGCGCGGCGCGCCGCCGACTGAAGGCGGGTGGAGGTGCGCGCGCGCTCACGTCGCCGCTCTCTCGTGCGCGCGCGAGCACCCCCGAGAGCCAGCGGCGAAGGCCGAACCTCCCCACGCCACTGCTGCAGCCGCTGGCCGATGGAGATTGGTCCTCGAGACATGCGGAGCCAAAGCCCTGGACGTAGTGGCTCAGGCTGGTCAATGTTCGCGGAGGAAGTAGCCTCCGAATAAAGACATAAAACATTCGAAAATTATCATCAGATGCGGGTTCAAACTAAAGAAGATCTTATCGAATGGCAGATAGTTTATGATTATACAACTGTAACAATGAGATCATCATTAACCTTGGTTCGATACGGAAGGAGAGTTAATGTATTTGGAATTATATTTCTAATTTGGAGTGAGAGTATCTAGCACTTTTCCCACTGCGGGTGGGAGGCGAATGATAGAGTGGGTGACCTGCGCCGATGAAACGAAATTCGACTACATAAATAACAGTTTTGAAGGGAACTTTTGGAGTCAGTCTGACTAAGGGGGTAGAGTATGGAGAATCAACCTGGAGGGTCAGGATTCAAATCCTGGAGAAGACTCTTACCTCAACATTCAGACTGACTCCCAGGTCCACTCAGCTTGCTTTGAATCGTGCATTGAGTTTATTCTGGGTCAAAGCGGTGGGAACACGATACCACGTCATCGAGGGTTGAGTGGATCAAAATAGGCGTGGGGCAATTATCCGTTTCGACGTTTGGAATTTGTAGTGAAGGTCATATCATTGTTATTATTTAATAATAGTAATACGTTTTCTGTCAAAAAAGCAATACAAACTGCTTATAACCATTTGGTACTCTCGTGCAGCGATATCGCCCTTGTTGACTGGAATAACACGTCAGTCCGAAATGGAATCCGAAAAATGACGCAAGCTTATTTCTGCTGATTTAATGACATGATTGTTGGGTTTTCAAAATATCTGAGTGTCCTGTCTTTCTTTCAAAATGTCATACTATCACGCTGCTCTTGAATATTTCGATAAAGCATTTCAATCATATGCTAATGTTTGCATTCGTATAATGATGTGATTGGAAACGGCAAGTTCTTTTCCGGTCATCATGGTATGGGGTAGACATCCCCGTAGCGATGGGCAAACGTCCGAATGTGAATCTTCGCCCCGTGATACAGACTGTTCCTCTTCAACGCTGAATGTTTTCTCCTTTTTCCCTATAGCGTTTGGCAATAGATAATTTGATATCAATAAACATTTTGAAACCCGGAATAGTAGATATATAAAGGGAACTAAGCATAGTACCAATCTATCTACAGATTTTTCTCTTAAGAAAGGAGGCGGTATTTAGTCAAAAACCTTAAACAAGCTTCCTCGTCAATGAAATGTTTCCTTTTCTTCATGTTCTGACTCCCTTTATTTACATTTTTATGAAAATTATTACTTACTCACGGAGTTGTTTGGTAAGGTGACCTGTGGTGTACTCGCCTTCTACCTTTGGTGACACTGGTTCTGTTCTGATCCATGTAGAATTCGTGGTGTTGGACGAAGCGGGGATCGCGACCGGTTTTCATGGGGTACTCCCGTTTCCCCTGCCTTACATGCCACCGCAACATTCACTCATCATTATTCGCCCTCATGTCATTCATGTATCACCTGCCTCGGGAAGATGCGTCGGGAAGGGCATCCGACACCATTGGAATTCCCCACCAAATCAAAAGAGGCATCTTCTCCGACCCCTTCAAGACAAGGGAAAAGGAGTAAAGGAAAAAAATTCACCGAAATGTTCGCTTTTTTACGTCACTCCTGTAAAAATATTTTTTTATTCTTGTTTCTGTTATCCTTAAATTTGATGTTGTTTTGAATATCTTTTATTTTTAATTAAGAAGCTTAATGTTTCATAGAGCAAGAAAAACGAAAGACATTTTTGCAAAAATTCGAAAATATTTAAGGTAAATGTATTTTTTGTTGACATGGTAAAAGATAATGTACTCAATCGATTTACAGTCCAATTTCAGCTATCCAACTATTTTCAACCCTCATAGTTATGAAAAGCTGGTACGTGCGGTTCTTTGCCCCCACTCTACCCGACTCCGCGTGCCGAGGACAAGTCTCACCGCGTCTAAAGCAAAACTTTTCTTCGTGGATTTGTCAATAACATGACGCTAAATATTCACCGCTTATTTAAAAGAGAGGGTTTCTACGACTCATTTAATGTTATACTTAGTCAAGGTTAGCGAGACAAGAAGCTTCCGCCAACTCACATCCAACACGTCCGAGGGCGGGGTCGTTGTCCCGGGTGCCGAAGGCAACATTTGCCCCGAAATTGATTACAAATTTTGCAATAGTAACAAAACGTTTTGATAAGGGAATGGTCAGCGGTAACATGTCGAAACATACCCTGATATTTTGCTGATAGAAAGTGTCCGTAATAATAAGTGCATAGGTAAAATATTACCTACTAAGACGCATTGGAAGTTTTTTTTAATTGTTAAAAATTCCAAAATTTTCTGTTGGAAATATGTATAACTCTACGCTCGGGGAAGTCGCAACGTAAAATAGCTACCGATAGCAAGACGTGCCTATTCATTAATAATGTCCTCTTGACTCTGTAGTTGTTCTCGTCGTCAGAGTTGTCCTCCGTAATTATTCATATTTGGAAATTGTTTTAATGCACCATATAGTGTTTCCTTTTTTCAGTGTTAATCAAATGAAATAGTCTAATGTTAAAGGTCCGAAATTAATGAATAAGTTCTTATTTCATTATACTTCATTTTATCTTATCATGACCATAGTATTCGTAGCCGTCTTTATCAAAATACGCTCTTGGAGACTTACATGAATAGTATTTTCCATTTTAATTACATTGAAAAAGGCTTTATTTGTTATTAACAATATGTTTACAATATAGCATTGTATTTGCGGGGCAGATGGCCCGTTCGCCTGTGATTTGGCCCTGTAGTTGCCGTGGGCTCAGCTTACAATATCCTGGTATTAAGGAACTTGCCAGTTACGCCGTCCGCACTTTCAGTCATAATCGTGAACGATCTAGCAATATATTCTAATGTTAACGAAATAAAGTTTAATTTATGTAATTTACCATAAATATGAATGTGATAAAATTAAAATTTTATGGCAACTTGTGTGTTCGTTAAGCACCGTTGGAGACCACGGATAACCAACGGTCAGGATCAGGAAAATGTATGTACGTATTTACATATTCTTACGTATGTACACATATATACAGATTTACACAATACATAATTCTCAATCTCTAAGTACTATCCATATTTACATATTACACATCATAACATATTTACAAATCACTTTTTCGTTTCTTCATTTCACTTTTTCATTTCTTACAATCATCATTTTCATTTATCATCCACCAGAATTAAGGGACCTGTAACAGAATTAAGGAAGACCGGCAGAATCATTCTCTTCCACTACTTCTAATTCAGCAATTCTTTTATCTCTCTTTCCTCTAACTGTATTGAAGAAATTTCCAAGAACTTGCACTACCGGTGTTCGATTATCCATCATGACCTCGACACCTAACGTTACATCTCGCGGTCTATCCCCAAAGTTTCCCTCCCGTAGCCAAAGTTTCCAAGATTGTTCAGTTGCAACGCACTGTAACAAGATATGAATCCAGTCTTCATATTCTTTGCAGAGTGGACAAATATGATTCAATAGAATTCTCGATTTTCTTAGTTTCCAACCCCCAAATCTGAACCATGCGTAACCCGTTCTCGTGACTTTGTTTAGCCAATCAACGTATAGCTTCCTCCCCCATTGACCTGCAACTACTACCTGAACTATTTGTGAACGTTTTTCTAATCTATTTATTATAGTTATCTATCTTTCGTGATTTTTTTATGCCAATTTTATTTCATTCAAATCTGTTCTGTGATTGTCCATGTATAATACTTTGTTCCACATGTTACTGAGGTTTAGACTTAATAAAAGTGTTTTAATCTTTCCCCTCCAACCTCTTTCCGCACTTTCTTCGAAACAATGTTTCACAACTTCTTTCCTAGAATCATTCTTGATTTCTCACCAGTATTTAAGCGCTCTTAATTTCAAAATTACATTTAGTGAATATTCTCCAAACTCCACTTACTGCACTAGAGTTTTCCATTTACTGCTCTAGAGTGTGCATTAGCACCGGACAAATACGTCATTGCTCTGCGCGAGTTACCCACTCCATCGGGAGAGTATAGCAAGTAAATGGAACATCTTTGCCACACGATTCGGGTCATTGTTAGCCGCAATTTTAAAAGAAACTACAATAATTGAATAATAATAATAAACAATTACTAATATATCAACAAATAGTCTTTTCGTATTCATGTGTATAAAAGGCAAGTATAACCTGTTTATCATCATATTATAATCGGATTAACGAAACGAATTTCATCATCTTAATAACTCTTTCTCTTTTGGAAAGGACTGATTCAACAAACATATATAGTGAAATACCACTCACGTTCTGACTGACTGATTTATTAATGATTGACTAGTCACGAAATCTCAGAAACTACAAAGCCTACAAACTTGAAATTTGTCAGGTGAATTCCTTTTAGCATGTTGAGACAGGATTTTACGAAAATCCATTTTTAAAAGGGTAAAATAGGGGTTGGAATGTTTTATGTATGTATCCCACCATAACTCTGAAGAGTCTGTACCAATTTCTACCAAACCTGATGCACAGATTACTAACTAACTGAAAATAAGGATTGTGGGAGTAAGACATCCCTGACACCATTAGGGGCGATTTCTATACCATCTATGCTTTCCCCCCCCCCCCCAATGGACCTGATTTATCAACAGATTAAGGCATATTTTGCCACTTTTAACAATTAATAAATTTGGTTACTATTAAATATTGGTGTTGATTATCTATTTGATGGTTGATGTATTCTATTTAAAAGATAATTTACAAAATTTGTGTTGTAAAAACCATGTTTTTCAAACAGAATTTCTCCTCAGATCTCTCCCCGGTTAGCCCCCTACCCCTTGACTACTGTCTAGATCCGCCACTGGTGTCGAGTACGTGGTATTTGTGTACTCTGAGATGAATAATCGTATTTCCAATAACATTATATACCCATCAGAAAACATGAGGTGCACGACACCCCTAAAGGTGGGGGTTAGGAAGAGCGTGACACGAAAAAATCGAAAATAATATCCGCTATGAAAGGATTTTATGGAATGGGAATGTGAGAAAGAATTATGTTGCAGACATATTACAAAATTCACGTGAGCAAAGCCGCGGGAACTCAGCTAGTAAACTCATATTATCCATAATGGATGAGTTATCCATATGCTCACCTAACCTCTACGACGTCCAGTACAATTCCTCCACTGAGAAAACATTCAGTGCAAGTCCCGTTGCTCTCTTAATATGTAATGTATATAATAAGATTTTATGCGACAGAATCTAAATACGTGTCTAGAACTGCAGAATTTAATATAAATCATTATTTGCTGCATTTTCATGTTTTCACGATACACGAGTTCAAAGGGCTGATGCTTCGGGAAAATTGAGTTATGATTTAAATGTTACTATCAGTTTAATTATATGACCTGGTAGAATAAACTGAAAATTTAACATTTAATGATAATTATGTTTAGAAGTTAAGGTGCGTGACCGAAGATACGGGGGCTTGGAAAATGTAGAATTCAGAAGTCAATGGCTCAAGGACACACCACTGGAAACGAAACGCGCCACTGTCCAACACCGCAGTTATTTACCATCGCCTGTCTCTGAGAGTTTTTTCTCTATGAATAATTTCTTTTGGTGCTTTCAACATATAACAAAAATACTTGAAATGCGTTTTTGCAGCTAATATTTTACCTGAGTATCTATTCTTATAGACACCTTCTATAATATCATGGCAGGTTTTGACATATCACCTCTGACCATTCCCTCGTGAGTTCAGTATATCCGAAAATATATTTTGGAATATTTTTTCTATATGGTTCGGAAAACACTTTTAACATTTAGAATTCAATAATGATCTGTATAGTCATTATTAAGAGGACGCACGTAAATCATAACGTAAGAGGTCACGCGGAATGTCAGTTACAGATGCCCGCCGTGAAACCGACTCGCCGCCTCGGCGTATTTTCAATTGTCGTATGGCGATCTCCTATCTATAAAAGGTATTTCGGTGACTCACAATCAGCACACATCGGTTTCTGGTAGAAATGATGAACACGTGTTTGACTTGGCTTCAGATTGTAGTTTACGTTTCTTGTCAAAAGGCAGTTAAAATGGTGTTCTTGAAGAGGTGGAAATATATATCGAACTTACACACTTGCAAATTTGTTTCTTTCTTTAGATCGTTTAATAAAATTCTCAGAGCCATTTGTCAGGATCACGGTCCATCAGGTTCTGTTTGAAATTACTAACATTTATTGATGTTAATAGATGCCGTTATATCAGCAAATTAAAACGTTTAAGTGTTAGAAATGGAACCCGAATTGTAGAAACGGGTCATCGTCAGAAAAAACGACTATTTTCTCACAGTTACCTCCCAAAGAAATCTTGAAGAAAGATACTAACATTTACAATTTAGTTTACCATATAATTGCACCGATGAGTTCAACTATTGAGTCATCAAATGAAATGAAAATTTCTATTTGATTGGAACTAAATCCCTGAGAAAGAGAAGCTTAAAAAATTGCAAACAGTACTAAGCTCACTTGACTAGCAAAGGAGTCCCGACACAAATGAGCTGTGTGGTGTTTTGCTCCATGCGGGGTCAATTCTTAAGAAGGATAAGAAGTCAACTCCTTGAATCGTTTCGCAATTGATAAATGACATACACGAAATGACTTGTTTACAAATATTTGCTCGTTTAATATTATGAAAAATAATTATATAATGGACGTTAATTGCAGTAGAATTAATAAAATGGATCCATGGACCCATTTAAAAGGGTGCGAGCCCATCTGAAAGGGTATGTGGACCCATTTAAAAGGTTTCGTGGACCCTTTTAAATGGGTTTCGTTCGCCTTGGGTATTTTCGGATATTTTTGGACCAATGATTTTGCTTTTACTACCCATGACACTGTGAACTTCTATGTAGTAACTCCTTAAAATATCGTTTCGTTCTTGTTTTACTTTCAAAAGATATTTTGCAAGACAAATTTTACTATAGCTTATCTTACAAATTTTTAACTCCCTTTCAGATTATGCTATTAATTTTTAAGAATTCATAGAAAAAACTCTTTTTACTTAATTGATAATTTTGAGAAATTTGGACTTTTTAATTTTTTTTTCAAAATTACCCCTTTGAATATAGCTCATTCAATAATCTTTAAGACAAAACACGATTAATAATGGGATCATATTTGATATAGATGCTATGATATTTATTGGTATAACTAATGCGAGGGGAAGCGGTGGGTCGATCCCACGCTAGAAATTTGCGTTAAGAACAGATTTATGGACGGTATAATTATTTCTGTCTCAAGTGAGGGTTATTTATTCATAGAAGTCTTACGCTGTATCCCCCGCAATCAAAAGAATGAGTGGCAAACAATTGCTAATTTTACTACGATCGTGTTATATTATTGTATGATCAGGTGTGAGATCACTCAGATAAGAATATTTCTATATCCACGTTGTCTGAGTCCCGGGCCCAACCCTAGAAAATGCTCCTAGTTACGCCAATGATGAAATATAATAGTGAGCGCTTAGGATGATCTTGACCACGCAGTTTCCTTGTACCAGTAGCTAGGGTGAAGGAAACAATGCTTAGTGCAAGGATGTCTAGTGGGCTATCGTAAGGGGATTGAAGAGGTCGTGGGGAATTTTGGAAGAGTGATCCTGTGACTTTGTGAGATGAATATGGAGGTAATGCACTTTTTTTTCTATGTGTGAAACTAACTAAGAAGAGAAGAATTGAACGTCATTACCAAGTGTTCCACAAAAAAGCGTAATACATTTTTATTTGTATCTTTCTTTGTTATGATTTTCGTTTCCCTGTTATGATTTTGTATTGCTTTATTATCTTTTTGTTTATAATAAAAAATGAAATAAATTGCTTCGCCTTCAGAAATATTCTTTGACATTTCCACAAACTCGTTAGTCTCATTGCGCGGAAGCCGAGGGAACGCGTGGTCACAAAGGTCAGGAAAGGAATTTGTTGACCCCTTCCCGATAACACAAGCCGTTATCACGATTTAGATCTCAGGGCAAGCAACTTTGTTCCTGTTTATCCATATTTATCGCGTTCTGTTGAAAGCATTGTAAAGGTTCAATAATGAGAATGCGGAAAATGTGCTACATATGATTTCCAAACACGTTCCAAGTGCCATGGATAGTCCCAGAAAGTGAATGAGCCACGCCTAATAACCATAATTCTTCCAGATGTTAAGACAAACTATTGAAAAAACAGTAAAAAATATTATAATATCAATTTCCGCGACTGATACTGCATAATACACAATACAATATGAACCAGCGAGTATAAGGAGTAGGCAATACGCTATAAAAGAAATATCTTTACGATATCATATCTATAAAATATTTTTGTGTTCATCACAATCATATTTATGTAAAACTATTTTTACTATCTTTTACAGGTTGTGATAGCAAAAAAATGAGAATAAAACTCAACAAAAGAATAAAAACTAAAAACTTTACCACAGAATTTAAACAACACTCATCCAAAACGACAACAATCACTACTCCTAAATGGCACTTACAGGATAGAGCTCTACACTTCGAACGGTATCCACGTTAGTTTCACGACGATGTAGACGCTAACGCAATATTTTACCGCCATAGCAATTAAACTATCAACAGGAGGTATTCAACCGATTACCATAGCATTGACTTTGCGAAGAAGAACAATTTTCATGAAGAAAAAACAGTTTTTCTCGTTTTTGCTCTTAGAACCTTTAACATTTACATAGTTCAATTGTGAAATGATGTGGACACTGTTTTTCCAATGGTATTAATGAGACGATTTGCGTGAAAGGTTAAAAAGACAAGAGGTTAAACAAGACTTTTTGAGCGTTGACGTGTTTACATAGTACGGGTTGGGCAAAATAAAAATAATCGACCTACTTCCCTAACACCTCAAAAATCGTGGCTAAATTGTTCTATGGGATTCTAGACTTTTTATCTCAAAATATCATTCACTCCGACGATCAACATGATTTTAGGAAATCCTTTTCCACTAATAGCGCCATATTTTCTTCCTTAAATGATGTGACTCCATCTCCTGTTCATTGAGATAATTCTCAGAATATTTTTTCTATTTAAAAGACAAGCAGGTCAAAATTTTCTATGCTAAAATAAAATGCTTCAGCATTATCTAACATAAACAAAGTCACTTACTTCAAGAGTTCCCCGTTTCAATTCTAGGCCCTATCCTCTTTTTGTTGTACATGATCGCTATGTCATCCTCCACATTAGATTGCAAAATGTTATCTTTGCAGATAGCACTAATGTACAGGATGGGCAAAATAAAAGGGGTTGGGAAAATATTTATAAGACTGACACGAAAGGTGAACGCCCATCACAGAAAATGCTGGAAATGGACACCGTTGACATTGACTAGAGGAAGTAACATACTTAAGAGTCAACCACAACAGACGTTGTACTGGTTCTGTTCTTACTCGTGGACATAGAGGGATGGAAGTGTAAAAAAATACATTTCGTGTGTTTGTAGTTTCGATGAAATTCTTGAAAATGACCTGGAGGACTTAGGACTGAAAATAATTGATCCTGAAAAAGAAACTAAATTTATTCGAGTTGGTAATGACAAAATTTATTTGAAAATAAAATGTATCTTAAAACAATCTCACGTTCTCCTGTTGGTGAAACAGAAGATAGTGAAAACGTTCTGTCATTTTATAGTAAGGTAAACGGTCATGGAATGTAATAGTGTTTTTAAGACACCTTGTTTTTATTAGTTTGATTTGATATTCTGGTACGTGGAGTTTAATTTAATTATTATAAGACTTCATGCATGGTTGATGTAAGGGATTTATTCCATAAAATAACAATTAAAATATGTAAAAATTAAATTAAATGAGTCATTTCTGCGTTTCAGGACGTTCTGATGATAAATGAAACTATTAAGAAGTGTTTTATGGCATTTGTACCAAGAAAACAGGTAAAAATGGATGTTAACATCGAATCGGGGTAAAAGTAAAAATAATAACAACAACAATAGCCCGTTCGGGTGCTAGTCCTCCATCGGGTGCCTCCCCAAGTGGCGGACAGGGGATCGTTCACTCTCGGGTGGGTACCGGGGAAATAAAATACCAGGGGTGGACCTAACTAGTTTGGTGATAGACTGTGGTCCCGACAATCATCCTGAGAAGTACCATCATTGCCTTTCGGTGCAGGACACACCCCTTATCCCAATACCATCCACAGTTTTTTTATTTTCCTATCTTTCCTATCCATTTCTTTTCTTCCCGCCCTCATCTGGCCTTTACCCTTTCTTGTCCTTCCTTTGCACTCCATTCAGGATAAACCTGGTAGTAGACATAAAGTGCAACACCTATCAATGATGAATACGAGGAGCAAGAAAAGTCGTAAGGCCTCGGAAAAAGTGCCGCTGCCTGGGGACCGCCAGGGCACCAGGGCCGCTGTAGATGACAGCATGTGAGCTGGCGGTGGTGACCAGGAGTTGAGCAAGCGGACCCTGGTCGGGTTACCCAAATAGCAACAGCCTGAAGAAAGAGGAAACATAACATCAAATTCTTCAGCTGTTTGGGATGCTGCACAGGTATCTCAACCAGCGCTCACCCAAGCATGACTGCCGAGACTGCGTCGGAAATGGACAAGTAATATTAATGAAACACTGATGCGCTTTTTTTTCAGGGTCACCTAACTTGGATCAGTAGTGGCTGAATACCTGCAGAAATTACACAGTGAATTTGTAGAAACATTTCCTGACATTTCCGTAACAGAGCAGAAAGTGGTGGATCAGTATCGTAAATTAATGCAAATGGCCGTTATTATTGCAACAGACGGAATTTTTAGGAGATTTTTAGGTGGTAATGAAGTGTGTGATTGTATATTGTGTTGAATTTGATTGTAAAACTCTGTACAACCAATGTTATGAAAGTACCAGGAAACTGAGAATAAAGAGATACGGTTAATAATATGCATTTAGTATGTGGCTTGGCTCAAGCCATCAGGCCTGCTCTTCCACCTGTCCACCATCAGTAAATATTACTTTAATATTTACATACGTACATACACTACAAAACAATACATATACCTTACATACACAATAATATAAAATAATATCATCCATTCACTGAATATCAAACAAACATACATGAATTGGAGGATTCATTCTACTTTACTTTGGAGTAGCAATCTACGGATCATCGCGGCATTTACTTTAAGCAATCGAGGAAAACCCAGAAAAAACTCAATTAGGATGACGGCTTTGTATCGAACATAGATAACACAAAATCTTAAGTACTAAATTACACTACTTAAACAAGTATATATTTCGAAGAAAATACATAAGAAAAGTTATAAAAATATTTAAAAATTGATATAATTAATATTACATCAGATATTCCATACAATATTTAATGATTTAGAATTACAATTTAGTACTGCTATACAATGCGTTTTAAGTTTTGACACTAACATTAATATATCACACCTGTAATTTAATGTGTCCTAATGAAATGTAAAAGCTTATTGAATTAATGACTTTAATATCTCCTATAATACGAGATTATTGTGATACATAACTATACAGACTTAATGATAAATTTTAAAGATACAAACATTTTAATAATATATTTATTACCAGAAATATAAAATTGGAAATTGCATCTTTTCAAGAACCAAAATAGGACCTGATTTAACTTCGACTATGAAGAAACAACATTAAGTGAAAAACATATGTGTGTGAATACACAGTATATACACTCAAACCGTACCAAGTCCATCCTGAATTAGAAATATGGGGCTTCAATATCTTTTTAAATACCACGACCGAAGAACAGTATCTAATTCTCAAAGGAAGACGATTCCAAGCCAGGGCCATGATAGTGTGAAGCGATAGCAAATTGCTACATGTAGCAAAACGTTTTGCTATGTAGCCATGTAACCGTTACATAACTTTGCTGCACAATTTCATGAATTTGCTACTAATAGTACTTGTTTCATGAAACATTAGCTACATCCATCTATGAATCAAAATGCTACATTTAGGACTTTCTCAAAACATACTGTTACACAGCATGTAAAAGACGCTACATGTTGCAAACTTTTTGCTGTATACCGACGTTACACGTTCCCCACTTGGAGTGGGAAAAGATCAAAGGGATTTATGTAACAATCTACGCAATCGACCCTACTGGTATGCCACGCAGGTTTGAGTGGACAGGAAAAAGTATAGGCCATTCACAGGTCAGCCAGGATCCACACGAACTTCGATCAACTCAACGTCGACACTTGAATTGCTTATTTAAAAAAATTGATTATTAAACATTATTTTACAAAAATATTACTGATTATAACATTCTCAATTATTTATATTGTATGTATTCATATTAATTACTACAAAAATTTAATTATTAAAAAAATCATTGTTTTTTCGTATTACGTAACAATTCAATTGATTACAACAAATATGATTATCTATAAAAATTTAATTCTTTATACAATTTTAATCGTTTATCAAAATTTAATTGTTTATAAACATTTTCACTGCTTAAAAGCATTTAACTGTTCATAAAAAATTAAATGTTTCTAATATTTATAATTATTAATGTTTTATAATGATTGTAACCATTTAATTGCTTTGTAACGGATTAAAAATGACATTTTAACGGATTAAAAATGAAATTGCTCAGAAAACATTTAACTGTTTTTAACTAATTAATGACATAAATAAATCCATATTTATAAATTATTTGCGTGAAGAAACATGGAAAGATGTTTACAATTGCCAAAACACCGACGA